>CBVK0102635799.1:0-13747 GCA_900067695.1 Picea abies
CCCCCAAGTGACCACGGGCTGTGACCCTGTGCCTAGATTCAAAGGCGCTTTCAGCATTTCGCATTTTGCGGCTGGGAGGGGGATGCTCCTTGTGTTTCAAAGTCACGATGGGTGAAAAGGAAAAGAGCATAATCTCACACCACGTGCCCCTGTGGAATGGATGGCTAAGATGCTTTCGGTGCTTCGGGACCTACCTTGCCACGTGATAAACGTTAGCACCCCTTCTCCAGGCCTGTTCCTTTGTGAGCAGGCACCAAAACCATGGGCCCGACTCTGGGCTCTTTTGGCGCTTCAGGGTTCAGGGTTTCGAGATGTGAAATGACAAGGAGCCCTTACCCTTTGAACTCTTGAATGCCGAAATGCCGACGTGACTAGATCTTGTGCCACGCGTCCTTTGGATCGAATGGCTGAGATGACGTTGGCGGCTTCACTATGAAAATCCTGAAAGGCCCCACCCATGGCTCAGATCTTGTGTCGCGTGTCTTTTTGATCAATGGTCCCGATCTTCTCGGGATTTCTTGCACCGAGAGTTCACAATGCGTTTCTTCCTCAAATTCCTGGTTTACCAAATTGCAAAAGCACGGATGTGTGCTACGTGTCCCTTAGATGGATGATCGACCTAGATTTTTATTGAAATATAGGTGCTATCTCTCGTGCTATATCTTGGGCAACTTGGTAGCCCCGAAATCCCAATGATCATCGATCTGCTTCATCAATTAATCCTTGTCGTTGAAATTAGACTGCTCGCTCGCTCGATTTTAAGCCCGAAATGGACTTCTTATATGAGCTGCGCTCGATGCTTATGGCTATGGCCTTTGATTAAAACACATTCGACCAGTTTTCAAACCCCACTTCTATGCGTTTACACTAGAGACCTAAAATCAGAGAGGAGAACACCCCTATACAAGAAATGTTGCTAACACCTACAGACATGACTTTCTCAGTCATGAGGTATACAAGAATTTCCTCTGCAGACTTCTCTATTGTGCTATGCTCGACCAAAATTCACACTTGTACTCAAGGAGATCGAGTAGGTGAATGAACATATAGGGTAATCAAATGGACAATGAGGTCTTAGATATCACAACTCAGTATGCAATCAATTCTCTGTTAGCTCGAATATCTCAGTTTGCAAAAAGTGGTCCCGACGCAACATCCAATGAATTAAATAGGCAATGTCATAATGGATTCATCCAATGGGTATGA
This sequence comes from Picea abies, assembly GCA_900067695.1. Classification (NCBI taxonomy): domain Eukaryota; kingdom Viridiplantae; phylum Streptophyta; class Pinopsida; order Pinales; family Pinaceae; genus Picea; species Picea abies. The sequence continues at coordinate 1,207 of CBVK0102635799.1, forward strand.
ATGGGTCAATCAAGGCAAATCCATTCATTATGGCACGGTCTCAATGGACCAACGATGATCTTTCTGGAAACAACTGTGTTTCTAGTTGTTATGGAGCGTCATTCTAACGGTCGGGATGCTTCCAATGGTCATATAGCTTCGTCGTGGCGAAGTCCCATTCTGTGTTGTTCTGCTATTCCGATGAATTTCAAGTGTTGGAAGCTTGCCTTCTACGAAGTCTTTTCTGGAACTTCCTGCAGTTTTTCTAACTTTAATTTCTTCTTATTGAGCTTTCTTGCCTTCTTTCTTGTGATCTGAGTCTCTAGGTTCCTCTTTCCATTTTTATTCTTATCTTCTCTTATCATAGTAAATTCGCACTGTTGAGGGTCTTGCAAAGGTTTTGAGTGTACTACCTCTTCTCTTACTATTTCTGGGGCGAATACACTTCTTTCCTGCATGGATAGCTTCTTTAAGACTTCTTGTGTTCTTTCAACTTCGACAACTAATTCTCTGTTCCTCTGTTTCTTTGACTTATTCTCTTGTTCTTCTATTAGTCGTGCTATTTTCCTAGCCATGAAGTCCCTTAATTCTTTTTTTTTCTATTCTATAACTTCCTCCCCCTCTTTCCTTCATATCTGATCTTTCTCAATCCAAGTCTTTCCCAACAAAAGTGCAAAAGGAGTGTTGTTCTCAACAAACTTAATGACTTACAAACTTAATGACTTCAAATTCTTCTTCGGTCGATGTTCCATGGGCCATCATAGGTACATTAGTAACTCTTCCACATAGGGTTATCATCTTTCCCTTAAACAATCCTATCCTTCCCAATGAAGGAATCATAGCAGGCTTTCCCAAAAGTTCTGAAGTTCTTTATGGCATAATATTCACATGTGTTTCTTCATCCAGGACACAGTCTATGTTGAATTCTCCTATTCTTGTTTCTATGCACTTCTTATCTTTTAATATCTCTAGTAAATTGATGTCTCTGTGGTCATTCAATGTTTCTTTCATTTGTAATAATATAGTCTTTGATTCTTTCTGGTTCTCTAACATATTCTTAGTCCTTTGACCTTCTTTATAGTTTTTTTGTCTCATGTTCATGTTTTCAACTTTGGCAATCACTCTAGGGAAATCCTCAACTCTATGACCAATAGCTTTACAATAGAGACAAATAGGACCTGCACCAGGGAATTCCTTAGCAAGATGTCTCGGTCTTTTGTAATTATAACACAGTGTCAATCCTCTCTTTCTTTTAAATGATCCTCAACCCTTCCTGTACTGCGCAATGGAATCACAACGATGGACCTGCAATCTGCAAAAATTCTTTCTAGGTTCCTGCATCCACTTATTAGTCCAAAAATTATTTCTATGCATAGGGATAGCATATCTTTCACTATCTCTATAAAATTTATTCAGATCAACAATTTCTTCTAGCCCTGCCCTAGTTTTCGTACTAGAACAAAGTCTATCAAACATACCTAGATTCATACTTTCGAAGAAAAATTTTCCACTTATCTTAGCTTTACCAGAGAACAAATATTTAAGGTCTTACCTATTTTCTTTACATCATACTTCTCTCTTAGCGTAGAGTTTTGCAAGTCAAGTAGAATACTGTGCACTACAACAACAGATCTACGGACAAAGATTTATCTTTTCTCTAGTTCCCAGCATTCACAGTTTCAGGTCTCGACAACAAAACCATTTGTTGGCACATGGGAGGAACTAGGGTTCAATGCTTCAACAACGCACCAACAAACCCCTAACTACTGCCCTATCGGCAACACCTACGAAGCAGATGAAGTCTCACCCAAGGTAGAGGCAGGGGGGTTGTAGGACTCAGGTGTCTACAACCTAGTTGGGACACAGACTTGTGATTACAACACTTAACAAAGCACTTAGCTAATCAATATCTGTTAGTTCATAAAACCCATTCACATCGTAGATTAAACCCCAAATACAAAAAACATAGTAATGAGCATATCGTACACCTCCAACTGCTTAGCACATAGCATTAACTCAGATCTAGTATTCATTTATAATCAATAGAGCATTAAGCATCCATACATCTATCTAACATATATAAAAATCAGTGCACTAAGTAGATACACACAAAAATAACATGAACAACAACGCACAAAGCACATCAACACATGATATACGTGGTTCACCCTAGTGTGGGGATACGTCCACCAACTTATTTTCCTTATTTATTAGTATTCAAGCCTCTTACATTCCTTTTCTCCTGTGCACAAAGCCATAGAGCCAACTCCACAAAGGACATGAGATCTGTGTGCACCTCACGAGATCCTCCTTCCCTAAATTAGTTCAGGGCACAAATCCTTACACAGTCTATGCACAAATCCTCTTACAATCACTTGCACTCATCTCTACAAGTCTTAAAATATTCTAGTCATGCACTAAGCCAATGACCTCTTGCACTAAGCTTATTCTAGTACTTCTTACATCACTTAGATTTCTATTCATACATTTACAAAAGGGCCTAAACATGGGTAAAACCAATGGGACGACATTCCATACCCATTACATAAACCCTAAAATCTCATGAAGCTCACAAAATAGGAGAGATCCAGTGATCTCCACTTCACCTGAGCTCTATGTCTTCAACCAACCTGTCAAAGTCCCTAAAATGGTCAAACAAGACCAATGTTTCCTAAAAACTTGGTCGAGGGCCAACAACCCTGATAGGTTTCAAATCCATGTTAGTGAACCAACCAATAATAGTATCCTTTTCCATAAGTATGAGAGACCCAATTGAATTTCAATCTCTCACTGAATTTGATATAGGTATAGGTAAGAAAAGTATGAGGTGTTGTTTCTTCATTGTTGCAGCATAAAAGACAAATGCCAAGCCCTTATATTTTCCTTTTCTATAGCATATCTCAAGTTAGAACCTTGTTATTAATATAAATCCACATAAATCTAATAGAATTTGTAGGATATTTTACCTTCCAAAGTTTCTTCCACCACCTGACCTCATTATTTTCCCTAGGACTGAAAAGAGAATCATAGCCTAATTTGGTTGAGTAGTTTCCTCAAATCACAATTCTTCCCCAAAAAAGTTCATCCTCACTCTTTATAAGTCTAACATGATCCCTTTGAAGTGGTTTTGTGAAATTGGTCCATTCAATGACCCAATCCCTTGCTATATTTAAATCATTATCATTCAACTAACCTTATTCCCAAATGGTGGTAGTAGCAGGAATTGACATTAAGTTTAAAATAGTTTTCCTTACATTTGAAAATAGTAAATTATATCTTCAAAAATAAATATTCTTCCATCAAATCCCATAATGGAATCAAAACCTACCCTAACTTGATATACATTACCAATTTTCCATGCCATAAAGGGTTCGATCACTGGGAAAGACAATATTAGGGATTTCCATTGATTCGATACATTTTGGGTGTTTTTCCTTTCCTTTATAATCCATTCCAATACTTTGTCAAGAGCATCACACATTTGTATTAAAATCCTCCTCCATAGACTCTCTTTGGTGATCATATTCCACAAATACTTAGCAATGAGTGCATGTCCGAACATATGTCTATCCTTCAATCCCAAACCTCCTAAAGACTTTCAAGCTATAGTTTTTCTCCAATTAATGCAGTGAGTGCCTTTATATTCACTATTTCCTTGCCACATAAAATTGAATAAACATATCTTGACCTTCTCCATAATTCCTTTTGGGATATGTCCCAACATATTCCAATACACAGGAATAGCCTTCAAAATAGGCTTAACCAAAACTAAATGACCTCCTCTTGACAACCACTTATTGCACCATAGTATGATTCTTTTTTCCACCTTCCCCGTCAACCAAAACCAATTATCCTTCACATAATTGTTTGGTTTCAAGTGGAAAACCCAATATTTAATATCTATGTTTATGTCAAAGTACTAAAAGGGGAATTATCTTTTGAAAACATATCCATGACCATTAGTGATATTATAAAAATAAAGTGTAGATTTGGTATCATTAGATTATATCCTTGTAGTTGATTTATAAACAAGGAGAATATCCATGTATGCATGGAATTCACATTCATAAATGAAACAAAAGAGAAGCACATCATATACAACAGTATATGTGTAATCCTTTTCCATATGTAACATACCCATCATCCAAACTGAGCCACCTTACAACAAAAATGACCTGGTATAGTTCTAATACGAATTTGTAATGTACCTAACATCCAAGTTAATCCACCTTACTACAAAAGACGACCTGACATAGTGATGATACTAGATTGTAACACACCCACCTGCTAACATGAAATTTAAAATTCCCCACACATATAAAATAAACCAAGGGGAAACAGACTCATAATTTAACATGCATCTAACAACATAATATAAACCCATGAATATAACTGTCCAAGCGAAATAAAAAACACACAACATTCATATAAACCATTTAGACAATGAAATGACATAATAAAATAAAAAAAGACTTATTTGTCTATAAAATAACCAAATGGGTAAGTATGAAGGATGTTACTCCTAGCCATAGGATTGTTGTTCATTTTCTTTCAATAACAAGCCACCCCCAAGCTGAGGCTATGACTCCATACAGATTGTTTTCCTGGTTGGTTATCCACTCTCCACATTCAGTAGCCAAAAAAATCATGCTTTACTCTCTTCCCCACAACCTTCACAACCCAATGAATGGGATCCCAATTCACTACACATAATCCCTTAGGCCTTCTCACTTTCTTTTAGGGATCCAGTGCACCCAATTGACCAGAAATATTACAACTACTCAAGGAGTACTCACAACAACCTTCAAAAGGATTTGGAGAAATTTCCTCAATAGGAAAATGTTCCACAAGCACACAATCCATTTTACAAGCACACATGCCACAGTTATAGCATATACATAGCTCAATAATGGATTCCTTCAAGCCCAACATGGTTAGTTCTCTTCCCAACACTCTTCTCCTCTTTTTCTACCCAAAATCAACATGTAAAAACTTACCTCTTTTCCCATACAAAATTATTTTTTTCCCAATAAAGACCAAACAATTTGACTCTCATAGTCCCCAATGTTGATTGTACTTCAACCCCATGATCTCAATAAATAAGGGATGTGATATTTCACATTCATCCTCTTACATGAATTCAATGGTTGATCTTTCATACACTCAAGAGGAAAAATAAAAGGTAAATATACATTAACTTAAGTTAAAAGCATGGGTTTCCCCTTGATCCCCCTTGATCCCCCTCTCTTGTGGAATCATATCCCCCCATCATTACCATCCCTCTTGTATCATATCCAATGATTATTCTTTTTATTAATTATTTCAATACACATAATTCAAAATTCGACCCTCATCCATATTAAACGATACAGGATCTTCACCCAAAAATATCGACTCAACATCCTAAACCACACTTATACAATTACATTATATTTTTCGGGGACTAAAATTAGAGATGTTACATCCCCTCCCTCTTATTTTTTCATTATCCTCCATGCACAACACCATACAGGTGTACATACATACCAGAATACTAGACTTCCCAGCCTTTAATCAACATATAGGTTCTTCATACTAATATCACACAAGAGTTCTAGAAGAAACATAAATACATAGGCCTTCCGACCAAAAAACCCTACATACATAGGAACCTCAGCCCGAGACATGTATCTGCATAGGAACTCCAACCCAAAACCATAGATACATAGGCACCTTGGCCCAAATCATGCAAAATGATTTCACAAATGATCATTTTGGAAGTAGTTCCAACCATTAGTCTCCCATTATTCATGGTCTGCATTGCTTTTCTCTAGCTCCAGCTACAATATCTTTCATACTTTGTTTATTCCCACAATAATTCCAACCAATAAACTCTTGTTCCTTTTAACCTGCACAACCCAAGGAAGTGTACCCCCTTCTTTGCATCGCGTTCCCTCAGGATGTATCACTTACCTTCCAGAGCTCTAGCACAAGCTTGAGTAAGAAGTGTTTGATTTGTGGCTCTAAGAACTCCAACTATGACAATGGAATCTCCAAAATTTCAAATAGTTGAAAATTTGTTTCCCACACAACATCTTAACAAAACTCTGATGGAAATAAATACACAACATGACATGCAATCTCATGCAGCTAACCATAACAATTAACAAGCATAACATAGTCATCTTAAACATACGTAGAAGGGATTAAACACACATACAAAAGAATTCAGTAACATAAAAACACGTATGAAAAAATGTCATTCAGGAACAACAAGCAATAGTGAATAAGGAAAAAAATAGAATGCACTATACAATGATTAACCCATCTTTCAACGTAATTAACACAATGAATATGATCACTTATGCATATGGATGTTTCTCTATTTCACAAGTGCCTATGACAAGAATTCAACTTCTTGTCCTATCTGACACCCCCTCATGATCCCAACCACCATGTCATATGAATTTTTTAGTTCCCTCTCCCTTTCCATCCTCACCCTCTATGCTCAATCATCCCCTTCACTACTACACAGTCCCTTGGGTGATCCATCATTTTCCAAGGTGTTCTTGCACAATGGGAGTGCCAAATCACTATTAGACTTTCAATGGAATTTGTAACTTGTGGCAATCATAGGGTTCCAATGTCCTAGTAGTATCCTTCTTATAAAGCTTTCATTTTCAATTACTATCATCTTATCTATATCACACATATACATGCATCATGAGATATCATCATAACAATTTTCAAATATATTTCATATAGGAAATCCAATTTCCGATGCATGAGATCCCTTCTCATAATTGTTTGGTTCTTGCAATAGCAGGAATCATTCTTCCTTATGGGCTTGTCGGTCAATTCAATTTCTTAAATTGATGAACATTAAATTATCAATTTTAGAGATTGTAAACTTGTGAGATGCTGAAAAATATATATGAAAAACTAGGAGGCTAAACTAATTCTACTAAATTAAAAAGGGAAATCAGCTTATTGTATTATTTCCAGGAATCAATATTGAGGCTATATTCATTAGAATATTTTACCTTTATTCATAGATATTTCTGTTGCAGTCTATATTCAATCAATATTTTAAATGATTCCCATAACTCCACCAAGTAGAAAACTACAGAAATCTACAGTTGTAAATCAAATTGAGAGGTCTCAAGCTTGTGAGTTCAAGTCCTATAACTTGTATTTTTCCCAATATTCATGGGTTAACAATGTTAAGATCTCTGGTGACAAACCAAAAACACATGTTGACATAATTCTATACACACACTTTCTCTTCACACTAGAAATTGAAAGCATAAGTAAATTAAAGTAATGGAATAATTTCAATAACAATTTCAAGAAACCAATCAAAGAAATAATAGCATATATAACTACACAACTAAATCTATGAAATGTGATGAAATACACCTACAAAAAATAAGAATACAAATACACAGAGTATATTGGAGAGAGGGGGGCCTTCCTCTTCTATCACACTCTGCACGAGAACTATTGTGCTCTGCTAGAAGTATACAACAAAAGAATTCTTTATTTCATAATCTAATCACAATATTACAAAGATATTCCAACCCATGTGATTCTCCATCCCCTGTCTGATTAAGAAAATTAATTTACACTGAAAATGACTATCCCGCCCACGATATGGAAATCTATGTCATATATAACATTTACAAAATCATAGAAATCGACTGCCAATGGGATAGCAATGAATTCCTTGAGGTTGGCCCTCAATGCTATGAGTAAAGGAAACTATATGTACAATCTTATGGATCTGAAATGTAGTCATATAATAGTGTTGAGTTGTTACAAAATGTTCAATTGGATTTCCCAAATTGTAGTTAACGAATTGTGGCTATTTTGACTGTGCCCCATCTTGGAATCCATGATTTTGACCATTATTTTCTTGTAGGAATTACTCAATTATGTTGGAGTGATAATATTGAGGCTTCCTCAATCACTCAATTTCATGATATGGAAATCATTTCATTACAATTTGGGTCGATTTCTATCAAAGATAGAATGTGATATGTTTGGATCTAATATTCCCATATCATAAAAATGTCTAAGAATGATATTCATCACCTAATTTCATCCCATCCTTGGCTGGCGCATCTATTTGGAAAATGGTTGAATAGGAGAATTGACCATGATCTCTTTCTTTCTATGTTGGAGGTAAACCTGATCTTATGAAAAGAGAACCATACTAGGACCTCCTGTAACAAAACCCATATGGAAAAATATTGATTGGAGGTGCGCATATAAGGCAATCATGGAGGTCAAGTACCTAAACTAAATAATGGTTGTCAAAAATGAACTGTTAAAACACCGTCATTCGTGAAACCACTTCAATGCTTCTCTAATTCATGAAAGAATAAGGGAAATTAATTAATTTAGCAACAAAATACCTCTTAAGCCCATATTAGCACTTAGCTTTGAAATTATGAGGAAATACATAAGAGGAATGGTGGACAGATGTAAATATGGGATAAAATAGTTTAAAAAGGAAGCCATATGATAGTGCAAAGTATACCAAAATATTGTCCCAACATATTCCCCACACTTACACTTTTGCATGTCCTCGTGCAAATAAAGTCAGCTGGTGGATTTTGCAAAACTTGGACAAAATTGAATTAACTTTACTCATCTTAGCAGGAGTATAGAAACATCTATGAGTATGTTGCTATTGGTCCTTTCCTTATCCTTTCATACTAATAAATTCCTAGAGATCTTCTTTTAACTTCTTAATCGTCTTATTCTTCTTTCTCATCTTGATGGAGACTAAATAAGTGGTGGAATTTGAGGACATTGCTTGCTTTATAGGTATCTCATTTCCTGTTTCAATGTTCAGATCATAAAACACTAGAGTTTCATGCTCAACCTTACCAATATATTGTACATGCTCTGATATAGAGGGTGAACATTAGTGTGGTTATGAGAACTATGTTCTCATCTTCCTAGGTGCCTTGAAAATATCTAAAGGTTCTCTCGACTCCCCCTCCTGGTGCTTTGAGTTTATTGGTGTCTGCCTTGTTACACCTTGTTGAGGAACTAGCACTAAATATTTAACACTTTTTATGAAAATATACTTGGCCATGCTCCATGTAAATCTTTGAGTGATGGGCATCAATGATTGGGGAGATTTTTCTTGGTCTTTCTCTGCAATTTTCCTCATATTTTCTATGCATTGTTTGTAAAAATATGTGGGTGCAATGATGTTGGATTTCAAATTCCTGGAACTTCAACAATTGTTAGTGGAAGGTTTTTGGATGGAGGACAAGAGAAATATTATGGGAGACATTTTCTTATAAGACTCTTCCCAAATCCTACTAGTGATTCAAAATGATTTAACAAAATCATGATAGCTTGGAAGGGTTTTCGAATCATAATTATGTCTCAGATGATGCCATATATTGATCCAATATATTACCAATTATGGTCAAATGAAAAAAGGATATGGGTGATGATAGGGTGATAACGGAAAATTCATAATGACAAAAGATGGATTGCAATATGGAATAATAGAGATAAACATGAATTGATAGAATCATTATTATAGTAAGCTTAAGTAGTTTATTTTACATCATTTTCCCATATCTTCGGATTAATTAGGAAGATAAAAATGTTCTCACATTAGGTTACCTTTACATGATCATTTGAATAGGTAATTACAGAGGCTAGACTCTGAATCATTTTACAGGAAGACTTGGATATGCTGAAAAGCACGTGGAGAGTAAACCATACCAAAGATGTTGAAAATTGTTGCTAGGAAGAATTTGTATTGTGAATGGTGGAACTTTAAATAATCATACTTATACTGAGTAGAATCCATTTGGATGGGTGAGGCTAGGAAATACCTGAACTATTGAATCACTATAAAACTGGTAATTATTGCCATTAAAACTTATTTAGAGCATGAAAAAAATAAAATAGCAAGTTATAGGTCTTCTGGTAACTACTATATATATATGGTAATTGAAGGAGTATGGGTCATTAGAAGGATAAATCATCTTCTTTATGATATAGACTACTACATGAAGATCTAGTAATATCCAATTGTGCAATTGGAATCACATTTTTTCTTTATTGTAGGAATAGAAAGTGTCATTGGAAATGAAACCCCTATACCTTCTTATTCTACAAAAAATAAAGTTTTACTATCTAAATACCAACTGTTGAAATACAAACAAGGAATCTGAAAAATATGAACATTTCATGTTGTTAGAGATCACTATCTTTTAGTTTCAAAATATTCATTCTCAATCCATTATTACAATTCCATTCATGTGAATAGATGTTCTTAAAGTCAAACATGGATGAAATGCATTGGATTACCGATCATTAATGTATGTCATTAACCATTGCAAGACAACTCACCATTGATAAAAATGAGTTTCAAGGTATTCTAGTACATCCTTCTATGTACAAATAAATGTATTGACGTTGAGTCACCTGCAAAATCTGACAGTCACGAGACATTAATGAATTCCCATTATTGTTAACAAGGAAAACTATCATTGATGTATACAAGCTCCAAGGAACTATAAAATATCTCATATTGATCCCAAATAAGGTGTTGAAGTTGATGGGACAATATTGTTAGAAGGAGGGACTTAAGGAATCCCACATCATCTAACACAATCATAGAATATAATTGATTTTATGAACCATAAAAATTGAACCAACATTAACTTGCATAACTTTATTGTGAGCCTTACTAGCTAGGAACCTGGTTTTCAAGAAAAACTCATGCCTAGTATCGCAAGTGACCTAGATTTCACAACTAGACTTGTTTTTATCTTTACAATTTTATTTATTAATTTATTTCTTCTAAAATATCCTACTCTTCTTAAAGAGGAAAAACCTCTTTCAATTCTAGGAATACTTCCAATGCATCCATTTACACAACAATATATCAGTAAAACTCATATCCAAATTTGAAAAGTGTACCTTAATTAACATCATGATATGAGGGACCAACTACTTAAGTGGAGATCGTGACAAGAATTGTTGAAATAAGGAGTGATGCTACAAATTGATGACTGACTGATACCAATATTCAATATAATCCTTGTTTCCTTGGTTTTCTATGGTTTTCATGTCATGAAGTTCATTAGAAAATTGGTCATCATATCCTTGAGTACACAAGGGATTTGGTGAAAAGCATCCAAGAAACTCTTCAATTTATGGCTCTAGTCTCTACTCCTCCTTAGAGATTATCCATGACTCATTGATATCGTCTTCTTGCTAATAAGGATTATAAGAAAATTCTAAGTCCTTGTGGAATATATTCATGAATCATTTGTTCTTTGACTTCTTCAAGAGGTGCAAACTCACCCCTAGTAACTAAAATTTGGACAAGGATTTGAGAAAATCCATGTAGAAACACATCCTCCCCTGCTCAAGAAATTCTTGAGCATTCTTTAAGTTCTTCTATTTGTTCTAGAGTTCATTCTCATGAATGGATTAGTATGTGAAAGCTCTTACAACACCTGTAAATAATAATAAATATTGGATAAACGAAATGAAATAAAAACACACCACGCAAAGCTAATCATGTATTGGAATGCTCTCATGCTACTAATACCCTATTGTCACCAATTTTTATTTTGACATGAGTTAGATTCTTATTTCCATGAATCATTAAAAATAAAATAAAGTGCATTGTACTAACATGATGAGGTCTTGGAGAAGCTCACTAAAGTGAATGCATCGATATTTTACACTGCATAAATTCTATAATGAGGTCGTCTTTACATCTTACTGCTTCTCCTCCTAGTTGTAAATTTTGGCACAACAAAAATGAAAGAGATAAATAACCAAACTACCAATTCCTAACCCCTTAGTATCTTCTCGACAACAACACCAAAACATTTCGGTCAATTCAATTAATTAAATTGATGAGAATTAAAATATCAATCCGAGAGCTCGTAAACTTATGAGATGCCAAAAAAATATATGGAAGACTAGGAAACTACACTAATTCTACTAAATTAAAAAGGGAAACCAACTTAATGGATCATTTACAAGAATCAATATTGAATATATGCTCATTAATTTTTTTTACCTTTATTCATATATATTCATGTACCATTTTATAGTTCACTAAATAGTTTAAACGATTCTCATAGCTCCACAAAGTAGCAAACTAAAGAAATATGCAGTCATAAATCAAATCCATAGGTCTCAAGGTTCTAAGTTCAAGTTGTGCAACTTTGAAGTTTTCCCAAGATTCCTGGGTTAGAAATGTCAAGATCTCTAGTTATAAACCAAGCACACACACTATCAACATTTTGTTTACACACACTTTCTCTTCACACTAGAAATCGAAAGCATAATTAAATGAAAGTAATGGAAGAATTTCAATAAAAATTTCATGAAATAAATCAAAGAAATAATAACACATATAAATACATAGTTGAATCTATGAAATGTGATGAAATACATCTAAATAAAATAAGAAGACAAATGCACAAAGTATAGTAGAGAGAGGGGGCCCTTCCTCTTCCAGCACACTCTACAAGAGAACTATAATGCATTGTTAGAAGTCTACAACAAAAGAACTCTTTATTTG
>CBVK0102635809.1:0-10480 GCA_900067695.1 Picea abies
TTCCTTCACTTTGCAGTGGGGGGAATTATTCTAAAAGGATTCTCACTTGAAAACAAACATGAATTTTTTTTTTTAAATGTTTATGGGCCATGTGTTGAGAGAAATACTTTTTGGGATCAGGTGGCTTTGGGGGGTCTGCTAGATACTAAAAACCTGATTCTTGTAGGAGACATAAATTTTACTTTAGGAGTTGATGAAGTATGGGGTGCGACAACTTAGCTGGATAAATAGGTAGACTATTTCAAAGGAATGATGTTGGATCATCACTTTATAGACTTGGTTCCGAACGAGATGGTACCTACCTAGAGGAATGGTAGAAGTGGTTTGGATATGATTTCAAAGCATCTGGACTGAGTACTTGTCTCATAAATTCTACTTAGTGAGGTGTGCAGGTTTTGGTCTTGGGTGGACCTTCCATTTGTCTTAGATCATGCTCCTGTGGTTGCACAATTCGATTTTCAACCTTTCCTAATGGCTTTTCCTTTTAAACCAAATCCTACTTGGTTGAATGAGACGGACTTTGTGTCCATTGTTAGTTTTTTTTGGCAGGATCTAGACTTTTTAGTGGAAATAGATGTTCAGATCAGGTTTGTTTGGAACCTGAAAGTATTAAAGGCGCAGATTAAATCCTAGGCCAAACTTAGAAGGTGTGAACAACAAAAAAGACTTATAACTCTTGAGGAGGAAATCAGGGATACTTTAAAATAGTTTCCAAGGTCTGGATTATATCCTTTCAATGATTGTAGACTAAAGTCCTTGGAGACTGAACGTAACCAACTGCTACTCATTGATGAAGAACATTGGAGGCAAAAGAGTCATGCAATTTGGTTAAAATGTGGAGACAGGAATACTAAGTATTTCCATAAATTCACTAGTGTGAATAGGAGTCAAAAGCATATTTGGGAGATCTGGTATGATTTGGGATAGGAACACAGAGCACAAGAAGCACTAAATTTAGAGGCAAATAGATATTTCAAAAAATTATTTTCGAAGGATTCCTCTATTTCACATGTGGATCAATTGGATATTGTCTGACTTCCACGCTACATTAATGCTGAGGATTAAAGTCTAATTGATAGACCGGTTACTAAACAAGAAATCTGGGACATTCTAAAAAAAATTTCAATTGACAAAAGTCCAGGCCCGAATAGCTGGACGATTGAGTTTTATATAAAAGAAATCAATGTTGTGGGGGATGACCTATTGGAATTAGTAGAAGACACAAGGATTAGAGGGAAGATTAAAAGTTCTCTAAATACTACTTTCTTGGTGCCGATTCCAAAGGAGAATAATCTGTGAACCTTTGGGGATTATAGACAAATAGCACTTTGCAATTTATGTTATAAGCTGATATCTAAGGTAATTTCAAATAGGATCAAACCTGTTTTATCGAGGGAACTTTCGAGTGAACAAATTTGTTTCTTAAAGGGCAGGAAAATTCTAGATACCATTAGTACGGCACAAGAATGTATACATAGTATCAAAGATAGGAAACAAAAAGCACTGATTCTTAAACTGGATTTAAGAAAATATTATGACTGTGTTAACTGGGACTTCCTTCGTCTGATCTTAGCTTAAAATGGATTCAGTGTTCATTCTATACATTGGATTATGAGCTGTGTGGTTAGTTCCTCATTCGCGGTACTGATCAATGGGGAGGCTTCAACATTCTTCACAAGCGAACGTGGATTGCAACAAGGATGTCTGCTATCGCCTCTACTTTTTATTCTTGTTATGGAAAGCATCATTCTACTTTTAAAAAAAGGACAAGCGGAAGGAAAATTAACTAGAGTGAAGGTCTCAAGGATTATCAAAGTTCTTCATCTTATTTTTTTTTATGATGTTCTAATTATGTCTAAAGCCTCTATGGATGAATGGAAAGTGATGAAAACATTGATGGATTTGTTCTGTTATGCATTGGGTTTAAAAAATAGCCCTCAAAAATCAACTTTTCATTTTAATGGGATCTAAGGAGAAACTTTGGAGATGTTTAGAACTATGTTCTCATTTAATTTTGAGGATCTATCTGTGGGATTCCATTATTTGGGGTACTATTTAAAATATGAGAAGAGTTTGCTTGAGGACTGGAGGTGGATTTTAATAAAATTTGAAAAGAGGATTAAACAGTGGTGCAATCGTTGGTGGACACTTGGAGGTCGTTATACTCTAGCAAAATCTGTGCTTGAAACATAATATGTGTATTGGATGGCCCTGGCAGCAGTACCAGTCTCGGTGCTCACTAAGATCCGTAAGATTATTTTTTATTTTCTTTGGTCGGGAGATGGAAAGACACATGGAATTCATCTTTGTAGCTGGGAGACATTATCAAAACCAAAACATCTCAGTGGCTGGGGTCTTTGGAATCTCTTTCTTTTTAATCGTGCCCTCACAGAAAATTCTATGTGGCAAGCTTTGTTCAAGGAAGGTATTTGGAAAAAAGTGATCAAGGATAAATACCTCCCATTTTATTATGTGGCAACTTGGCTAAGGTCGGATTTTCTTCTCCAACTAGCTGCTTCGCAAATTTGGAAAAAACTTGTTGAGGTCGTTACCTATCATTACACGATGGATTAGTTGGAAACCTAGGAATGGCACCTCCATTATAATCGGGTTGGATAAAATCTTGGGAATTGATAATTCCTCCTTATTATCTCCTGAAATTTGAGGGGCACTAAAGGCACACACCATTAGTTATTTATATCAGGCTTCTTTTCAGGCCTCTATGGGATTCATAGCTAATCAGTGGAAATCCAGTGAGGATTTAGAACTTACCGAGAATCTGGCCGATGAATAGTTTTCCTTCTGCTAGTCACTCATTCTATCTTAAATACAGCTCCAACCCAAAGAAGAATTACTTATATGGTCAGGTGGTGATCACTCTGGGGTCATGACTGTTAGAAACGTATATAATATGTTTTCTTAGGAATATTGGTTGATCCAAATTTCAGGATGGCGAAGAAAATTTTTGTCTTGGGATCTGGCACTCGATATCAAACTCTTTACGTGGCTGGCGCTAGAGAATAAAATACTTTCCTGGGAAAACCTGAAAAAAAAGAGGTTGGGAAGGTCCGAGTGTTTGTGATTTGTGCAACAAGGAGGAGGAGCCAGTTTTCCATATTTTTTCAGTTGTACATTCACTCAACAAATTTGGAATTCCCTGTCTACTGATTTCATTTTCAACACAGTTTGGGGTGGTAGTTGTCTTTTACTTTGTTTCTGAAATTGGCATAAGAAGGAAAAATATTTGTGTAATCTACCTACAGTGACATGCTGGTATATTTGGTTGGTAAGGAACAAGTGTATTTTTTAATCTTCTACAACTTCTGTTCAGGGAGTAATATATTAGATTCGAGGTTTGATGGAAGGCTCAAGTGCTTGATCCCCTCTCTCCCATTTCCCCAAAAGGAAAAGGAATCCTCTTGATCTTTATATGCAAAACATTTGTTGGTTCGATGGTGCTACACAAAATAATGGAACTCTGAGTGGAGCTCGAGGTATTATAAAAACTAGGGAGAACATTATCTACAGGTGGACCTTCAATTGCGGGATGGGAACGAATATCGGGGCAGAACTTCTTTGTGTGTTGGCCTCATTAACTCTAGCATACAAACCTGACAATGACTAGCTTCAGGTTCTTGGGGATTTCAAAATTGTGCTGGATTGGTTAAAACATAAGTGTACTATTTTTGTTACATCTCTTATGGGCCAGATGGAGAAAATTAGGACACTCATTCCACTCTTCAAAGATATTAAATTTGAGCACATATATAGGGAAGAGAATATGGAAGCTGACACTCTCTCGAAGAAAGCTCTTCAGGTTCTGGAAGGGAGGATCCATTACAACAAATGGCAGGATGGCCAAAAGGGCCCCCCACTTACACTTCACCTTTATATATGATATAGATAGTGAATGGGAAAAGTTTAGTACTTTTCTTTTTTGAGTTATCTCGGGTATCTTTTTGTACATGACTGTAGATTTTGGACTGTACTTTTGCAAATATATTTGCAATTTTGAACTATTACATAGGGATAGAGACTAGATAGAATTCTTTGAGTTTATTGCAGATCTATGTATTACATCCCTTCCTGATATGGTGGTGGTATCTTGTGGTGAAGGTCACTAGTGGCATTGTACTTGATCACTTATACTCTTTTTGAGAACAACATATATTTAATATATATTGAGAAATTTTCTACTGGAAAAAAAGCAGTTTTGTTGCTAATTTCACTTGTTTCCAATAATGTGATACAATGTTATCTTCATTAACCTTCTAAAATGATTGAAAATTAAACTTAAATGAATAGAAAAGGTTTGTAAATTGCAATATTTTAAACGATCAAAGTCGGCCATTCTTTAATCCCTCATGAGTCGTAACCAACATCCATCTGTCCATAGAGGTACCTTTGCTCAACAGATGTTTGTTCATTAACTCAACGTGGGGGGTTTCCTACTTGTTCTTAGATTCCCAACCCTATCACAAAACCACAGGTTCACACCTTACCACTTAGTGCACACGTCTTCATTTTCACTCCATGAGGAGTTAGTGTCGACATGCATTACGAGATCTCTATAACTTCCAATGACTAGAGATATATATCTTCATGTAATCATTGGAGAAGATCATGTCAAGACCATCATATGTGGATCTAAGAGTCAGAGAGCATAAGAAACTAAATATGCAGTTGTTTTAAAGAATTACAATAGCATTTCAGCAATCGTTTCAAATGAAGAGGAAATAAATTCACTCTTCATTTGAAACTAAAACCAAAGAGTAGGTTTGTTTCAAAGAAGAAGTAATTAAGAGAAAGTTTGTTTCAAATCTATACCGCGTCGGTAAAATCAAAGGCCGGCAGAATGCAGGGAATTTGGTTTCCATCACCAAGTGTTTTATTTTTGGGGTTTTCAATGGCCATCGTGCTTCACCTCTCATTATTTTTATTTTACTTTCACTTTTATACAACTAGGGAACATGGACTTCATACAACTCAACAAAATGTGCAACTAAAAAATAAATATGTAATTGGGTTTCACATTTGCCCATTTATTTCAATTTTTGTAAATCATTATGTTATTTATTTTTTATTTTATCTTTTCATATGGGTACAACTATATAATATATAGTATAACTTAAACATTCATGCACACATCAAGATGTAGAATATAATATATAGTATAACTTAAACATTCATGCACACATCAAGATGTAGATGTTTTGTCTTGAGGACAAAATGTGTAACTTGGAAAGTAATTATAAAATTGGGGTTTTACATGTGCTCATCTACTTCAATCTTTGTCAATCATCATATTCTTTACTTTTACTTTATCTTTTCAAATGGGTACAACTATATAATATGTACGATAATTTCATTTATGCACAAGTCAAGATGCTTTGTCTTGATGACAAAATGTGTAACTTGGAAAGTAATTATGGAATTGGGCTTCACATGTGCCCATCTACTTCAATATTTGTCAATCATCATGTTCTTTACTTTCATTTTATCTTTTCACATGGGTACAACTATATAATATGTAGTATAACTTGAACATTCATGCACAAGTCAAGATGCATTGTCTTGGGACAAAATGTGCAACTTGGAAAGTAATTATGGAATTGGGATTCACATGTGTCCATCTACCTCAATTTCAGTCAATCATCATGTTTTTTAATTTTATTTTATTTTTTCACATGGGTACAACTATATAATATGTAGTACAACTTGAACATTCATGCACAAGTCAAGATTCTTTCTCTTGGGGACAAAATGTGTAACTTGGAAAGTAATTAGGGAATTGGGATTCACATGTGCCCATATACCTCGATTCAATCTTGTTCAATCATCATGTTATTTACTTTTATCTTTTCACATGGGTACAACTATATAATATGTAGTACAACTTGAGCATTTATGCACAAGTAAAGATGCTTTGTCTTGAGGACAAAATGTGTAATTTGGAAAATAATTATGGAATTGGGTTTCACATGTGCCCATGTACTTCAATCATTTTATCTTTTCACATGGGTACAACTATATAATATGTAGTACAACTTGAACATTCATGCACAAGTCAAGATGCTTTGTCTTGAGGACAAAATGTGTAACTTGGAAAGTAATTATGGAATTGGTCTTGACATGTCCCTATCTACTTCAATCTTTGTCAATCATCATGTTTTTTACTTTTATTTTATATTTTCACATGGATAAAACTATATAATATGTAGTATAACTTGAACATTCATGCAAAAGTCCAGATGCTTTGTCTTGAGGATAAACAAGTGATCCAGGTGGATCTAAGAATGCTCAAAATTTGATCATCTCAAATGTTCTAAAAATCGACTTCATTGCATAGAGCTCAGTGATAGATTTCCAATGACGCGAGAATCGCCTCAAACAGAGTTCATATGGAAAATTTATGGCCCTTCAAAGTTTTTTTAAAACATACTCAAAAGGGAAGTGTCATGTGGCACCATTGGAAGGGTGACACGTTGCACATCCATACATATCATACAGTGTTGATGTGGAAACACCACAGGGAGACACATGGCAGGTAGCAGACTAAATTGGCAGGTCGTACATCCAACTTGGCATATGATATGGCGATCGTACAAGTCCAAGGTGGACCAATTGGAATTTGACATGTGGCATGGTTTGAAAACGTGGACCAATAAGAGGTTTCCACTTGGCGACCTCCCATTAGCCTTCTATTGTTATTATATTCCAAAAATTATGGTGTGTGACAAGGATCGAACCCTCGACCTCATGCACACAACCTCAATGAATTACCAATACACCAAGCGATATGACTTGATAGTCATATGGTTCAAAATTTATTTAAGTTCGTTGAATTGTATACTCGGTGAGAAAAGGGTCGAGGGCTAAATTGTCGCCCCATGGTTTATTTGAATTCCATATAACCATACCCAAGATTCGTGGGGCTTAACAACTGTCCGCCACCAAATATAACTATACTATGATATCTCTCTCTCTCTATATATATGCAATAAAGTGCCAAAGGGGGAGAGGTTTGCATCTTTGAACATGTGACCTCCTCCCAAGTGTATTAATTCCTTAAGCATTGTGCCAAGGTCGCCTTTTGTTATGGGAACTCCAACAAAACTATATTTGAATTTGTCAATAGTTTTGGATGATCGTTAGGAGCCCGCATCTTATTTAAGTTTGTGCTCAGATCGACATGCATGCTAAGGTGCTTTGAAGTTCATGCCATAGGGTATATAGACTTTGGTTTTTCATTGTAATGCATGCCATAGGTTTCCTTGAAGAAAGTATAGAGTGTTTATACTCATAATGCATGCCATAGGTTTCCTTGAAGAAAGTATAGAGTGTTTATACTCATGTTTCTCATAATTTTGAGATGAATTCAGTTATGCACTCTGTTTTCTAAGTTTGATCAACAAATAAAAAATACATTGTAATATCGCAAGCATTTGACCATTAATAAAGCGATCTCTCAATTGGAAGTGGACCTAGGGATGTAGCCCAAGTTGGGTGAACTCAGTTAACAAACTTGTGAATGTGTTTTATTATTGTTGTTCTATTTCACTTAGTTATCTTGCAAGTTATTTATCATTAAAGTGATTTTGGATAGATAAGTGAATTCATATTATTTTCAAATAGTCAAAGCGATCATTTATATTTCGAATCAGGTTGGATGTTTATGTGTATTTTATGAAATAAATTAACATCTACGGATTTCCAGATAAAGTTGGTATCCGAGAAAATATTTTTAACAAGTGTTTGCAAGTGAATGCTTACAAGGTCTAGATTCAAGGTTGGTAAAGGTAAGATTGCAAGTTATAAGCCAGAGATTCAAAGAAGATTTTGTAAGAAAAATATGGCTTTCAAAGGAAAGGAAGGCGAATACCCTCCCATGCGACCTGAGGAAGTTATGGCTACACTTGTCATGATGAGGGAGATAATAGATGACTTGTATCGAAGAGTTCAAAATACTGGTGATAGAGAATCTTCAGTAAAAAGAGAAGGAGGAGGTGAAGGTGGTGGGCCTTCATAACCCTCTTTGTGATCATCATCATCATCATCTATCATTGGTGAAAGTGACCACTCATCACATAAGAAGAATCCTTCTAAGAAGTCGTCTTGCTCCCATACTCATGATTTTCCTTTATTGAAATTAGATGTAAAGCTTGAATTGCCAATTTATGATGGAGGATTGAATGCAGAGAAGTTGTAAAATTGGATCAAGATGATTGAGGTATATTGTAGGGTACAAAAGATCGTGTATGAAACTGCAAATATACAACTGGATATTCTTCATATGAGTGGTACAACCTTGATATGGTGGGAGAGTAAGACACAAGTTGATCTTGTTCAATAGGGTAAAGTAATTTCTTCTTAGGATGAATTTTTTGTTGCAATAAGAAAACAATTTTATCCATTGTATTATGTGAAAAAGACAATAATGGATTGGAAACATTTAAGACAAGGAAAGGGGGAAAGTGTTTAGGTATATACACAGGAATTTAAAAAGAAAGCATTATCTTTGGGAATTTTGTTATATTCTCGTGAAACTCTTCTGAAGTATATTGGTGGTATGCATTCATATCTTATTCTCGTGAAACTCTTCTGAAGTATATTGGTGGTATGCATTCATATCTTTGACACACTATATTGATGTTTAACCCTACTAATATTGATGAAGTGAAAGTACAAGCTACTCAACTTGAAGCTAGCAAGGGAAAACATGTGCTTGAAAATAAGAAGCCACACAAGTTTGAGAAAAAGTCGAAACGAAGATGGAAGAGTAAGAAATCAGCTAAAGTAAATAAAGTTGAAGAGAAACCTGAATGTCCTCATTGAAAAAGGAAGGGACATGAGGAGGCAGAGTGTTGGAAATTACATCTAGATTTATGACCAAAGAAGTTACAGGATAAGGGGAAACAAAAGACTGCTATGATAGCTCAACAAGATCTGGGATCAGATTCAAGAGATGAATTTAAGATCACAACAATGGGAAGCAAAGGTATATCTACTACTAATTATAGTTCTTCAATTAAATCTACTAAATTGGAAGGTGTTCCTAATCAAAATAAAAAAAGTGAGGTTTTCCATGTCAAGGTTATAGTGAAGCATTCAAAGATAGATACTTTGTTTGACAGTGGATGTCAAATTAACTTAATATATGAAGCAATTGTTAAGAAGCTAGGTTTCAAGACCATACCTCATGTAAATCCATATCCATTAGGTTTTTTGTGTGAGGATGCTAAGTTGCAAGTGACGAAACAGTTTAAAATCAAATTTTCAATTACTTCCAAGTTCTTTGACGAAGTTGAGTTAGATGTCGTGTCACTTGACATTTGTGGCATAGTCTTGGGCAGTCCATATCGATTTTATAGGAAAGTTTTATTATATCTTGAAGAAAATAAATATCACCTTTTTAAGGATGGGATTGAATATATCGTCAAAGCTCACTAAATTAAAACAAATATTTCTTTAGTGGGCACAAGACAAATGAAGAGACTCATAAATGCTAGTAAATATTTTGTTCTCATGGTGGTGATGCAAAAAGAGGAAGATATATCAGATACTTTGTCATGTTGTGATCCAGATCATAAAAAGGAATTGGTAAAGATCATTTCTAACTGTGATGAGTTATTTCAGGAACCTATAGGGTTGCCTCCTAAGAGGGAGGTTGAACATGGAATTTATTTGCAAAGGTATGCTCCTCTTCCTAACATTGGTATGTATAGGTCATCGGTGATAGAGAATGCAGAGATAAAGAAACAAGTTCAAGAATTACTCAATAAAGGAATCATAAGGTCAAGTTCCTTTGTGTGTAGATCTCCTATTGTATTAGTTCCAAAGAAAGACGGTACATGGAGGACATGTATTGATTTTCGATCATTGAATAAGATTATGGTAAAGAAACGATATACTCTTCCTAGAATTGATGATTTATTGGATCAGTTATGGAATGTTGTCTATTTCACTAAGTTATATTTGAGAAATGGTTATCATCAAATCAAAATTGCTATTTCACTAAGTTATATTTGAGAAATGGTTATCATCAAATCAAAATTGTAGAAGGTGATATATTGAAAAATGCTTTCAAGACAAAACATGGATTGTTTGAATGGTTGGTTATGCCATTTGGTCTATGCAATGCACCTGCAAAGTTTATGAGGGTAATGAATGATGTATTTAGGCCTTTTATAGATGATTTTGTTATTTTCTACTTAGATTATATCTTTATCTTTAGTAAAAAATGGGAAGATCATATAATGCATGCCAGGAAAGTTTTTGAACTTTTGAAAAAGGAGAAGTTGTACCTGAAGATGTCTAAATGCAAGTTTCGAAAAACGTCTATGGTATATTTGGGTTATATTGTAGGGAATGGTCAACTAAAGATAGATCCCTCCAAGGTGGAAGTCATCATAAATTTTCCCAATCCAAGAACTTCCATAGAAGTCAAGATATTTTTAGGAGCAATACAGTATTGGAGGAA
>CBVK0102635812.1:0-14804 GCA_900067695.1 Picea abies
TACAAATTTGTTCAAACTTTGTTTTTTCTCGATTTTGAAATTGGGCTCGACTCCTTGATCAAGCTCTTGTTCCCTTGGCCAGGCCCTCATTCCCATTGTTTCCTCCCCAATTTGGGAATTAGGCCCTTGTTCCCTTTTCTTCCTCTCCAATTTGGGTACCTTTGAACTTTTCTTCTTTTTCCTTTGAAATTTTCACCTTTTTCCTTTGAACTCCTTATCCTGACTCCTTCTTCTCTTTGGTTGTCTCCTGATTTCATGGTTAGGCCTGATTGTTGAATTGAACCCCTTTTCATCCAATTTGAATGTGTTCAAATGACTCATTCCCCCCATTTTGCGAGTGGCTCCCTTTTTCAAACATATTTTTACCTTGTTAGAACTTGGCCCCGATATATGAATCAACCTCAATTTTTCAATCAAGATCCCCATTCAAGCCTTCAAAAAGGGGATCTAAAGGCACATATAAAGATTGGTACTTTGAATAAGCATATGGTCTTGTTTATCATAAGGAAAAACTAATGAAGATAAGACATTTGAAAAAATAACATGCCAACAATCAAGGCTAGGAAAAAATAATCATTTTCAGTTAGAGATCACATATGTGGCCCTAATTCCATAGGATTAAGAGAAAGTGATGCCCCCAAAGCGGAAATTAATTCCTAAGTCAAAAGGAATCAATTAGTAGGTGCCAAGAAAATGGAGTTCTCTCACTGGTTTCCCAAAAGATGCCTTTCTAACTAAAGTTTGGGATCATTTTCCCCCTACATTATATAAGATAGATGTTTTTCTCTTTCATAGGGAGTTTTTTCATTTTGAGAGTTTCATTTTCAGCAAAAGCAAGTGAAATAGAGGCTAGGGGCCATCATAAATTGAATATCTACTTGGTGCATCATGGTTTTGTAGTAGCAAGTAGTATTCTCCTTCATTCTCCTTCTCCTCTCTTTCATTCGCCTTCTCATTGTAACCATTATGTGAGTAACAAGCTTTGTAGAGGGAAGCAATGAGGCCCAAGACAATGATTTTGCAATCCCAAACTCCTTCTACATTTATTGTATAAATAGAATGGTTGTTTCAAACCTAAGACTTCATAGTCCACAACATTAGAGCTCAAGAACTAGCTCGAAGGCCTAGAGTGGTGTGGGAAAGTGATCCTATACACTAGGGCCTCACATTTGGCCCCTCTATGAGAGATAAAGAAAGCATGGGGGACAACACAACAAACCAACATTCCCAAAGGAAACTAGCACTAAGAGAATGAAGCCATAAGGTGTGAAGGTTTGGAAACTCAAATAGATAAGAAACTTGGCACACATGATGCTAACCTATCTCCAATACCTTTCATTGAAACCATATAATCCAACACTCTCCCTAGATAGCGAGGCCAATCAATCCCATTTCCAAGAATAAGATGGATGGATATTTCACCAACGACCAAGATTCCAAAAGACTAGAGATTTAGGACCGGAGGTGAGGGAACCTCTTTATCCTTCTTTGATTTCTGAGAAAGGATATCTCGACTCTATGAGGAGAGTCAATTCATACTAGGTGGAAGACCCTCTTAATGAGGTAATGAATTATCTAGGGGAGCTTGAGAGGGATATAATAGCTCTCATGCAACATCATGTGAAACTAGGGTGCAACATCATGTGAAACTAGGGTGCAACATCATGTGAAACTAGGGTGGTGATGAGGGGCAAACTTAAATTCTCTATCCTATCAACCATCATGATGTGATTGAGATAAGTGTAGAGATCTACCACCCATATAACTAGAAGAGGATCACCCCCAATTAGACCAATGGCACAAATGAAGAGCATTATGGGACATGATAAGTGCACATGGAGGTCCCATCCTTTCCCTTTACATTAAGAATACTTTCCTCCAACCACAACCCATCATTTTCAATTTGATCTACTTCTAAATTTTTAAATCTAATGATGTAGAAGGAAGGAAAAGATAGATTTAAATTTCTTTAAGAAGATTAATTATGTGTATTATTTTGAATAGGGAAAGAGAGGATATTCCATCCTTATTTTGAACAAAATTGATGATTAAAAATGAATTACTTGGAACTAAAATTTTCATCAAAGTAAGTTGAGACTGAGGATCTTTAATCCTTATAATACAATCAAAACTTTCATTTCATTGTTTTTGGCTATTCTAATTCCCTGGGTGAATTGAACTTATTTATTTCCTTTAGACTCCCCACCACACCTATGGCCCCTTATTGTAATTTGTAAACTTTACCAACAAAACCCACTTATTTTAAATGAACCCTTATTGTAATTTGTAAACTTTACCAACAAAACCCACTTATTTTAAATGAAGAGTTAAAAAAACCTGTTGAATTATCTCTTAAAACACTTTTTTTATTTTTTTATAACAATTAATTATATCTACACATAAACTACAAGTAAAAATAATTCCATCTAAACCAATATTTTATATGTACTTTGATGTTGCCTTAAGTTTCATGTTACATATCTTTGATCCGTGGAAATTGATAAGACAACTAAAAATTGATATTCTCTCTCAATATATAACTTTTTATTTTTATATCTATATACTTTTAATGGCCACTTTCTTAGCGCTTTCTAATAGATATTTTTCACCTTTATTTTTCTATTTCTTTATTATGGTATATATGGTGAAAAAGAATTCAAATAATTTTGAAATGTCAATGTATTCTTAATAATTAGTGTGAAAAACATAATGGAATTTTTTTTTAATCATTAGTGTGAAAAACATAATGGAAAAAATTGTATATATAATTTTTTACATTCGTCACCAAATAAACCAACATAACATAAATAGAAGAATATTACACTAGGTTTATAATGGACAAATATTCAACTAAGTAAAACTCTAGTGAGGCTATCACGTTTTTCCTTGAGAAAAATTCCCTCAATAACAAAAGATAGGCACCATACATGTAACTAATCTCAATGTCATTCGAGATTACTTTCAATAACCCCTAGTCCATTTGTCTCACACAAGTAGGAATTACATTCTAAAACTCCTTTGTAATGAGCACTTTTCATGAATAAATCCCAATTCACTTTAAATGGGATCTTCTCATAACATTTATGTGTCATATCTATAAAGGACTTCTCCCCTATAAGTGGTAGATCTTCTTGGCTCGGGGTTTCATATCCAGGGTTTGAAAGGTTTCACCAATAAATTCTTCATTTAATTCAACACATTCAATATTCAAGGATTGAATAAGGTCTCACCTAAAACACACATGAGAATTATAGAGACTGAATGTTTGTTCACGACGAAACAATACATATAGGATCCACTTACCTAAGACCACACATTAAATTCTATTCATTCATAACATCCTTAATATGAATAATGAACAGTCTAACATCTATAACAACATACATTAATAACAAAGTACATGATAGAAAGGATAAACTCATGCATCATGCCTTCTTTCATTAATCATAGTGAAACATTTAGATACTTGGAGGGTTGTAGCATGCATAAAGACTCATCAAGCTTAAACATGAGATCAGAGATTCAGATCTCGATCTACTTTTTCTTTATATTCCACTTTCATCTCTACAATTACAATGAATCTCAAATGAACCAAAAGTTTACCATTAACCAACAACAACAACAACCCTTACGTGTTCGCATGCATTCCTTATATCTCTACATGAGCATGGAAATCATAACAAACTTGCTAGCTCACTAACAATCTCAACCATGACCAATCAATTAGTTATAAAAATGGTTACAATCATTATGTTGATCTTCAAGGATTTTATAGGCATGCAATCTTTACAAGTCCCTGTGCATTGTGCAAAATTGGTTGGCGCGCGCAGTAGAAAATAGTCGATAGGTGCTCAGTCTTGGCACTGTGTGGTACAAAATTTGTGGCACATGCGTAGTGCAAAAATTGTGGTGCACATGTGGTCTTGCCAAAACCTTTGGGCCAATAGGCCCCCAACACTATTAGTTGGCTCTTTCTCAAGCCAATAAACTTCATTATGGTGTGATGAATTATATGGATGACACCTTCTTCATTAGCTCGATGATAAATTTTTGGAACTTAGAGTCTATCTCATCAAAAATCTCCATTAGTTCCTTCATTTTTTTGCAAAATTTGTCGACCTCTGCTAATGTGGTCAACATAGTTGTTGGCTTAATCTATGCACCCAAGTCTATCATTGGGGCTACCCTTACGTTCACATTTTGAAGCACATAGTGGTGATCCTGGGCCTACTCATGTGCTTCCAACACAATGGTTATCAATGTCTATAGGCTTGCATAGGAAGATTCAATCTATTGGTGAAGACCATATACCTCTTTCGCGGCCTCCTTGTGCTCTACATGTGGAAGGGAGGTCAACACTCACTTTTTCTTATTGATCTGCTCCTCACTTTCACATATGTGATATTCAATTGTGATGATTCCAGGGGCATTTTGTAGATGAGTCTAGAGCTGGAAGTTGTGCTCAATGACCCCCACAAACCCTTCCACGCACACTTGTCCTTGGTGTAACAAATTTTATGTGGTTGAAATATTTTTTTGCAACTTCCCTTGGCTTGATGGTGTGGTGTTCTTCAATATTTGATAAAGCTCTGCATTGTGTGCATGTAGGTGTTGCACAACTTCTTTCACCTTGCTAAGTTTTTTCTACACTGGGAGGTTAAGAGTTTCCTCAAACATGTTGGGGACTTAAGTGTATACTTCCTCTACTGCACTGATCAACAATGTGTGTACAAGCACCTCTGCTTCATAGAATTCTTGGATGGCCTTGTGCGCAACTACCTATTGTGCATGTCTTTGTTGCATTTCCTAGTGCACAACTATCTCTTTCTCATGATTTTGCTGTAGCTCTTTAGAGGAACGACCGAGTGCACACTTTCTGTCCCCAAACTCATTCATTATTTCTGTCATGAAAACTTGCAGGTCATGTGAATGTACCTGCACCAAGTCAAGCTCTACATAAGGTAGTGACAGAGGTTCTAAACTCATGGATTCATTGTATGATTTTAGGGATAATGGGTTGAGCCAGAAGATCCTCTTTTACATACTATTGCACGGTGATGTAGCCTCGATGGTGCTACTTGCGACTATTTGGTCTTGGGTTTTGGGGTCAGCTGATGGGATAATAATGTGAAGTGCCTGTGGGATCTCACCCAATTTTTCTGCTAACTCCCAATGCAATAAATGTTTCACATCCGAATTAGAATGGAACACCTTGACGATGCTTTGAACTAGTTCCGAGGAAGGC
Organism: Picea abies; assembly: GCA_900067695.1. NCBI lineage: Eukaryota > Viridiplantae > Streptophyta > Pinopsida > Pinales > Pinaceae > Picea > Picea abies. The sequence continues at coordinate 5,246 of CBVK0102635812.1, forward strand.
CCTCGCTCTTTCCCTAGAACGTTGGTGTCTATTTCATGTTCCTCCATCTAGTGGGTCAGTATCCATCATGTGACAGACTTCACCACCATCTAAGATGGGAATTTCTCTTCGATGGGCATAGGGATAGTCAACAACAACGGACTAGATGTGTGCCCTATTGAGCTAGACTTGGAGGTTGCACTCTGTGTTTTTTGTGCTTGTTTTCCCTTACTAGTTAAATTGCTCCCCATGTTTGGTTGCTTTAATTTCCTCTAGACATCTAGTTTCTTAGTTTCCCCTTTGGCTTGCTCTACCCATTTATTCTCTTGCCTCTTCTTGGTCCATGTTTCCAAGAGCTCTAATTCTTTATCTGGCATAGGCCATAGTGCCTCTGGCCACTTCACAATGGCATGTTGAATGTATTCCTCGGTTAATAAAAATGAGGAGGACCTCGACATGAGTCTATCTATTTGTGAGTGGGGTGATGAAAACATTATGTAAATGACATTCAAATTGAAGATATCCCTTGTACATATCAATGAGGCCATGCAATATGTGGAAGGCTTGCGTAGTCACTTAGATCATTTATGTGGACCATAGATAAAATTCGAGGTTGTTATCACATTGGACATGTTTTTCCTAGCTGTGTCATAGCTCATTGAATTTGGGCATGAGGAAATCTTTAATAACTGTGGTTTCGTATTTCGAGCATGGTGGCAACTTCCATAATGTCATTATGAGCAGGAGTAACACCCAACTATAGTTAAACTCCTCATAATGGTCATGCACATCCATGTAGTATTGGATGAACTCATTCATCAATTATCACACCCAACAAATTTTGATGCCTTGGATGCATCACTCAACTATCAGGATTACCCCCAATGGGAAATCATCCTTTCATAACTTGCGCATCGTTTTGCAGGCTAGTACTTGCGTAGTGAAGCAAATGCGGTCATCATTGATAGTGGAAATAACCGTTCCTCTTGATCCCCTCTGTGTACCATAATTTTGGTATACTTCATCTTGCTTGGAATCTCATGCCACCAATATGTTAGTAGGATCCTCTCTTGTCCTACGAAGGCACGAGACTTGGCAGATTGTATCAATGCCAACTTGGTATGGGTGGTATAGCTATAGAAATCCTCCATGCAACCTACTAAGTAATAACTTGATGCATGAGTTCATGTTTGGGTGACCCACTCAATCCATACTACACACAACTCTGGTTTCTCTGAACTCAACTCTTGTCTTGCTCTGAAATTTACAATCGATGAATAACCGTGTAGTGGTGTATTGGGGATATTAAATACTTGTGTGGAAACTCCCCTCCGTTATTGTCTCTTTCCTAGTTTTCCACATGGATTGGATCCCATCTTTAATGTTGACTGATGATATGTTGTCTTTCTATAACCATTGATGTGCCCTTTGGGAATTGTTTCCATAACTGTTTTCATTCTTCACGCCCTGATGACCTTTCCTATCCCAACAACCTGACTCTTCACCATGTTAGGAACCTATGTGTCTCATTTTCCACTTACAAGATCCAACTATCCTATCCTTTAACATTTACTTTGTCCTATGTATTACCTAGATCTGTCTTATCCTACTAATCATTGCATACTTATAACTACCTTTACTTATACCTAGCTAAATCCTATTCTATGCTAACACTAAAAATTCATCAATTCATGGCACATCTGACCCTTGCAAGCCATAATATTCCTTCAACTGACTCCCGTTTATCATTTCTTTGAGGGGATGACCCTGGAGCATCGCTAAATTTTCTAAGCTAGCATCACTGATGTATATAAGTCTAAAGGGTCCTAACTAGTGCATGCACAACTTACCCAAGTGCTTCATGAACTTGCTATCATATGATAATACAAAATATTTTGATTGTAGAGTCTTGCACCGAATGTTGTGATCATGCCAATATTCTTGTCTCCATTTCTCCACCATATGGATGTGTCTTGCCATCAACGATTCTCTTCCAATTCCAATAACTCATCTGACCATCTTTATAGTGACTGATCATTCGACATCTGTGTCACAACTAAAATTTTGAGAGTTGGTACCATAAATTCTAATGGTATCACTACTTATTTTCCATAGACTAACCTAAATGGCATGTGTTTAGTCAATCTATTTCATATAGTCCTATATTCCCACAAAACTATTGTAATACATTGATCCCAATCGTCGTGTTGCACGTTTCATACCCTAGTTAGCGCATGCTCCAATATCTTGTTGAATGCTTCAACAATGACATTGGCTTCTAGATGATATGGTGTTCTGTTATAATGATGGATAATGAACTCCCAAGTTAGCACACAAATGGTGTCATTCAAGAAGTGCATGCCTTTATTTCTCATTAGTACCTTCGAGAATCCAAACCTGGTGATAATATTCTCAAAAATAAATCATGTAATCATCTCCATATTACAATCCTTTACTAGCACAACATTTTCCCAATGGGTCAAGTATTCCATCGTGGTGATAATATACTACACACTGATTCTATGTATCAGGGGATTAATATACCCTACAAAGTCAATTTCCCACTTCTCAAATGGTTCTAGCATGGTGATAGGAAAGAGGGGAAATTTATATCACCTCGATGGCTTCCCGATCCATTGGAAAACATCATAGCTCTTATAATAATCTTTGGATTATTCAAATAATGACAACCACCATAATCCTATGCACAACACTTTCTGCGTAGTTTCCTTCCTTGCGTTATGTCCACCAACAATACCTTTGTGTGCCTAATAGAGCACCATTTCTCGCTCATGTTCCAACACACATCTGCACAAGATTCCATTGGTTCTAAGTTTGTATAGTTTCCTTGCAATGAAATGGTAATCGATGTTTCAGGTTACCAATTTTTGGCACTCTTCTTGTGTCTGCTCCTCCAACACCTTTCCTATTGTAAGGTATGATAGAATCTCTACAAGTTGATCTAGAACTTCTTTGACCTTGAAATTTGTGTGTTGGGTAACTCATCATCCAAACTGCCTCCAACCTCCCCCGATTCTATCCTTGAGAGATGATTAGGCCCCACATTGTGCTTTCCAAGTTTGACCACTACTTCAAACTCGAACTCTTGGAAGAGTAACAAACATCAGGTTATCCTCCCCACCAACACTGGCTTGTTAAACAATTATTTGAGCACTAAATGAATGGTGAAAAACTTGAAGGGAGTGTCGAGTAAGTAGTGTTTGAATTTCTTCAAGGCATAGACCATCGCTAGTCCTTTGTGCTCCATGGTCATATAGTTATTTTTGGAATTGCAATTATTTTTGGCAAAGTAGACCAAATGATCAATCTTATCCTCTCCTAGTTGCACAAGCACTATGCCAAGTGCAATCGAAGATGCATCCACATGCATGTGGAAGATATTGGTCCAATACAAAAATATGAGTATTGGTGTAGTCACTAATATCTCCTTCGGTGTGTCTAATGCCTCCTGGAATTCCTGTGTCTAGACATACTTGATATTGTTGCACAATAGATTCTCCAATGACGTAACAACCTTTTCATAACTTTGTATGAACCATCTATGGTATCTTGTATGTCCCAAGGTTGTGCGGATCTCTATTACGTATGTTTGGGATAACATGTCCACAATCGCTACAATCTTCTCTTGATCAACTAACATGCCTTCCTTGCAGATGACATGTCCCAACATAGTCTCGAACAATGTACAAAAGATGCACTTTTTTAAGGTTTAAAGAGATTTGTAACCACCTACATCTATCCAACATCAACAGTAATAATTACATATGCTCTTTGAGAAATATGAATGCTTTCAATCATCGTATACTTCTAGAAATTTATGCAGTAACTCTCTAAAAGTTGTGACAAAAATCCTAGAGAACATTGTAGGTGCATTCTTCATACCAAATGGCATCAGGGTGTATGAAAATAAGACCCACTATGTTGTAAAAATTGTATTGGATCTATCTTCTTCCGCGATCTGCACCTGGTGGTAACCTAAAAATCCATCCGTGAATAAATAAGCTTCACGTCCACCCACATTCTCCAACACTTCATTTGTAAATGGTGTAGGAAAGGGATCATGTATACAAGCCACATTGAGGCTCCACAAGTCTACACAAATCTATAGATAACCCATATTTTTTGGTTGCACTACCATTGGGCTAATCCAGTCAGATTCTTCTACTAGATAATGATCGTTGTGTCTAGCATGTGATATAACTCCTTGTGCACCTATTCTTATGATATGGATTCATTTGAAATGGTCACTTTTTTACTAATTTGGAATCTGGTTTTAGCTAGATTTTCACCTCTCCTAGGTACCCTGTGATCCCCTTCATCATAGAAAAACTTCTCAAAATTACATCCTCATATTAGTTTAGTAATTCCACCACTTGTGTCACTATTTATTGATCCTAATAATCCCAAATTATCACCATCTTCGACACCTCTTCTATGCCTATATTGTGTTTCTTCATCTTTAATAGTCATGTATAGTTTGGAACAGTACTACTGGAGTCCTTTCCTTGAACTATGTTCTCCCTAAGTTTCATTGACTTATAATATCTGATGCCCCTCTTCCTACATGTTATTTCTATCTACCTTCCAATAGTATACTAGATGATTTAGCTTCACCATTGGCTTGTGATAGTCGTAGACTACCTTCTGCATGGAGTCTCTAGGTTGTTAAATGAATATGAGTCTTGATATTCAAAAAAACATATCTATGCATGGGGACCTCCAGTGTAAAATTAAACATTTCACAAAACTAATTACTTACTCTTTCTAAGTCCCAAGTCTTCCTCTTGGTCTCCTCCTGAATGTACCATCTTTTGGGGACCATATCCATAGTGTGGAAAAATTTATGGACCCACTATGTTTGAGGGATTTTCTTAGTTTTCCATCACCCCTCACAAAACCAAATGTATTTAAAGGTATCCTCTATTCTCTTGCACCTACTTACCAATTCAAAATCGATCCAGGGATGAAACCTTACTTTGATGCATTCTACCACCTGCTCCTAGTCTTGTAAGTTTGTACAGTGTGTCACCCACTAGCACACATGTGTTCCCTTCACTAATGCAACCATGGATTGAATCCTTTGGGCCTCATGAACACCGTCTTCAATTTGTGCTATAAATGCATCTATTAGACCTATGCCATCAAACCTTGATATATTACACAACTCCATTCCAACCCAACGCATGACTTTGGTGATTCATGCACATCTCCTAGTCAAAATTTCATATAACTTATTCTGCCATTATGTCATTGCATCATATGAATCTATGTCATATGATCATACACTCCTCAATCTCATTTTTCCATCAGTTGTTGGGTTCATATAACCCTCCTTGCACCCTGTGATGTTGTATATATTTTCAGTGATTGAGATTTTCTCATCTTCATTTGTTGGTTCGTTGTATTTGTCACCTTGAGCCGGATCTAGTGGAGAAATGAGACACATACTTTCCATATCAAAGGAAATCTACCTTTACTTCAGATTCATTATGGAATTTTTATTGAATTCCCAATCAATACCAAATAGAGTTGGTTATGGGTTTGAATCATCCATAATCTCGATTACTTCAAAATCTTATTTTTAGTTCCCCCCCATCAATGTTAACCTTGACCTTCTCCATTCTACCAGTAGGATATATATTGTACTGATTTTATAGCCTAAGTTGAATGGGACACCACACCATCTTTGGTTGCCCCATCAAATCCGTTTCTTTGGAAAAATGTTCACATTAGACCCTAGGTCCAACATGATCCCTTCCATCCCATATTTTCCTAATCCAGCTGTCATTTTGAACTCCCTTCATGTGCACTTCCTCCTATTGACATGGCACATGTCCCCGTCTAGTAGTAGGGTAGAACTAACAATTTCGTTCTCACCTTCCCTCATACATCTCATCAACATGTGGGTCAATTTCTTAGTAATGATAGAATCACCCAATACCTTAAGACAACAACACAAGAATTCACTTACCTAGTCCTTGGAGTTAGTCTCTGGGTAAGTACCATGTCATACTTGTTCACATGATATTGTTGCATTTTTTCACATGTGGGTATCTCATCCATACGTCTCAAATCCTCCCACAGAGGTATCTCACCCATTTCCTTTTGCACATTGCACATGAATTTATTTGGCTATGCAGTATAAAACTTAGGAACTGCCTATGTTGCTTTCCTAATTTTTCATTCTAACTTCTCTCCTAAGAACTCTCCTTTTTGCAGGTCTTTCCCTATTTGGATACCTATTTAGGTTACTACATGTACATCAACTTGTTCTTTCAAATTTTGTTCTTTTCATAGCTCAACAATCACCATGTTGTAGTGCCCCCTTATTCTTTCCATTTGGCCAGTAACTCCAGGAAATCCATTGTGACATGGTCTACACTATGGAAATATCCATACAATGCATGGGGATTGGTACAAAATGGATCCAGGTAGCCTATCTCACCACAGTTGAAACAAGTGGTTTTTCTTCCTCCTCCTCCACCATATCCTCTGCCTCTTCCTCTTCCATATCCTCCTCTTTGGCCTCCTTGGAATCCTCCTATATCAAATTCTACATAGTGTCCACCCTTATTCTCCTCTTGGACTTGGTAAGAATCTATAATATGCCCTTCATCAATTGCAATGACTGACATGTGTTCACACCATGCCCCATAGATTTGAAAAATTCACAAAATAGAGTGCGTGTCGTTTTTTGGTACTTATGTAGTGTTGGGAAATAGGTAGGTATATGACCCCATTGTTTACAAATATCACACCACTCAGTTTGTGACCTGGTTAGAAATGGGTTTAGTGCACCAGTCATTGCGTAATTTCCTAGTGTAGGACACTCATTTCGATGGTGACCTTCTACACAAAACATGGTACACCAGGTATTTTGGCACCCACTTTCACTTTTTCCATCTCTTGCAACTTCATGGTGAGGTTTGTAGGTTAGGGTTTCACCTGAACTAGTCCTGCATATGTTTTTCCACCTCCCAATGTAGACTCTAGATGCATTTCAATCTCCACGAATGATGGATGAGCCATAATTTTTTATGGCATGAGAGGTTCCCAAATGCAAGGGAGAAGTATATAAATAAACCATTATATGTGTTGGATGTCATGGATTTGAGAAGTGATTTTGTCCAATAGGATCTTGAACCATTGGTCATAGTCCCACACAATTTCTCCAACTTGTTGCTTAATCTCCTTGATCTCGGTTATGTTCGAAAACACAAGTATTCCAACATAGGGTGAACAATTTCATTAACCAATCACACAATTAGATCAAATATCAACACATCAATGTTTTTACGTGGTAAAACACTTGTGGGGAAACATCCACGACCCTAGCCAACGTGGCCACTTGGAATAATTTGTTAATGCAATTTTTTTTTACAAGAGAGTTTCTCACAATTTATCATCAACAAATGACCCTCCATTCTCTTTAAATAGAGATCATGGACCAATCAAGTGTCAAGCGATGGATCAATGTAGCCATTGATATCGAGGAGAATATGATCTATTGGATCACTCTATGTTGGGAACATATCATGGCCATCAGACTTCCTAACTACAAATGCATACTAAAGAAATAGACTTTTACCTAATGGCACATTAGAACAAGTTGATATTAACTAACTCCTAAGTGTCTAAATATCCTAACATCCCCCCTTAAGAACAACTTGGTATAGGATTGTCTAAATATCCTAACATCCCCCCTTAAGAACAACTTGGTATAGGATAGAAGTATTTACAAAGGTGAGACAATAGGAGAACGAAGGAGGCATTAGATCATATCTCCCCTTAATTACAACTTCTTGAAATCCTAACATAGGTAAAAGTTTTGAAAAAATCACTTCTATAAGAGACTTTATGAAAATGTATGCAACTTGATATTCTATAGGGAAAAAGAGCACTTTAATAACTCTATCATGAATGATATTTTTGATGAAGTGCATGTGTAGCTCGATGTGTTTGTTGTGCTGATGTTGAAGTGGAGTTTTGGAGATATTGATGGCACTTCGATTATCACATCGGAGGGTGTTTGGATGTTGCTATTGGAATCTAAACTATAAAAGGATCTGTCGAAGCCACAAGGATTGTTGAATTGCATTAATCTCTTCTTGATAATATTCTTCTGTTGAAGAAAGATAAATATATCGTTGTTTCTTACAAGCCCAAGTGATAGGTTCTAAAGCAAGGATGAAAACATAACCTTCATTAGATTTTCGATCATTAGGGTCGCTAACCCAATCTAAATCAATGAAATGAATGAATAAAGGAGTCCCCCATGAGCTGTAATCTATCCCAAATTGAACTATATCCTAGACATACCAAAGTATTCTTTTAGATTATTTCCAATGTCTTTCATGGGGTGTTTTCATATACCGGTCAACCAGGCTAACAATAAAGGAACTATTAGGTTTTGTATGGGTCAAATATAAGAGGCTACCAACTAACTGATGGTACAAGTGACATAAAATTTGAGAGAAGTACATGTGGTAGCAAGTTTGACTCCAAAATAGAAGAGAGAAGGGGATGGTTTATAATCTTCCATGTGAAAGTGATGATGAAGGTCACAAGCATACTTAGACTAGGAACGGAAAATCACTTGGTTTGTAAAACTTGGAGGCTAGGGAGATAGTGCAAATAGCCTAAGTCAGTCATTTAAATTTTTTTATTAAGGTTGGTTTTCACATGGTTAAAAATTTTAGGGTCAGTACCAAGGAGGATAAAGTTATCAACATAAAGAACAAGTATTATGATATGGATTATTACTTTCTTGGTATATACATTAGGGTCAAAATGGCATCCAGAAAAGCCAGTGTCAAGAAGAAAATTTTCCATTTTGGAATACCAAGATCGAGGAGCTATCTTAATACCATAAAGAGATTTCTTAAGAGGACAAACAAGGATGGATTCATTTTGGACATATCCAAGAGGTTGTTCCATAAATATTTCTTATTGCAAATCCCCATGCAAGAAGGTAGATTTAACATCCATTCGATGGACCTCCCATTTATGTGATGCAACATGGGAAAGAACAAGGAGGACATAATTCATTTTGGCTACAAGGGAAAAATATTACATTATAGTCAATGCCTTCAACTTGAGATAACAATTTGGCAACTAATTGGGCCTTGTATCTTTCAACACTTCCATATGATGCATACTTAGTTTTGTATATGCATTTACATATAACAAGTTTTCTTCCTTTCGAAAGAAGTACTAGATCCCAAGTATCATTCTCCATTAAAGAGTGATAGGATTCATTCATTTCTATATCCCAATCTTGATGAAAAGAATATTCTACAAATGTCCTTGGATCATGATTCCTTGAAACTTGAGCAAAAAGAGTATAAGATCGCTAGAACTGTGAATGTGTTTGATGTTGATATAAAGGATCACTGACAACATTACAAATTACTTCTCGAGTTGAATGGACATATATGGGAAGTGGTGCTACTAGTGCAGGTTCATGTTCAATGGAATCATATGGAGGAAGGTGAGTAGGAGGAGGTGGGTTTTCATCCTCACTGTCATCATCTGAAGAAGAAGAAACTAGAATAGGAAC
>CBVK0102635813.1:0-11723 GCA_900067695.1 Picea abies
CACAAACACTGAATTAGGCTTGCAGGCCAAGAGATTTTCATCAAATTTAATATCTCTTCTAATAATAAGTTCATTAGGAGAAGAAGCTAGCGGAGAGGGTTTAGGACCCTTTTTTTTATTGTTGTTGTAGTGAGGATGTTGCTTGTTGATATTCTTGGATTTATATTTATGCTGGGCCACTAAGGATTTGTTGGATATACTTGTAGTGTTGATCAATCCAAGTTGCACAAGATTATCTTGCTTTCGAATAAGAGCATCACAAAAATACTTAAGAGAGGGGTTTTGGTAATCACTCCCTAGAGCTTCTCTAGTGGCATAAAAGGTATATACAGGCACATAATATGCACTACCAAGCATAGAAAGAGTAATATAGATGCATGGGTCTTCCTTCAGATCTATTTTGCAGTCTATACATAAAAGTTTGAATGTTTTGAACTTAGATAAATAATCTTCAATGAAAGGAAAATAATTGGGACTTAAGGTCATTAATTGATTTTATAACTCGTGGGCTCAAATAATATTGTGTTTACCAAACACAACTTCAAGCTTTTCCTAGGCTTTATTTCAGCCATAATTTCCTTGAAGGGGAAATCTTAAATCGGGAGATATGAAAATTCTGATTAGTCCACATGCTTCATCACTCTTATTATCCCATTTGACCTTATTTTTGTCATCAATGGGTTCTATTTATTTTCCCAAGGTAATCTAGTACAATCCTTTATTTCTTACATCTTCCACATGAGATTTTCATGAGAAATAGTTGGTACTAGTAAAAAAAAAGATCACTAGGAGAATCCATATTAAATATGCAGAGAATATGGATTTAAAATCTAAAACTAATGGCCTGGATGGAAAGTTCACGAAAAAATAAGTTGTTTAAAAAACGACACTGAAAAAAGACTTCGGACTTGAAAGTTACGCCCTTTTGAAAAAAGAAATAAACAATAACCAAAGAGCCACATGGCAAGTAGATGTTGGTCCACGTGGTGATGCCCCTCCACTAACTTTCTTATAACCTCACTTTCAAAAATAAGTTTCTTATGAAGTGACCCACTTTTATAGAACATTTGAGAATCACTTTTACAATGAAGTTACTTTATAAATGAAAGTTGCATGCACAACAAATAACTTAAAATAAAATATTAATGTTATTTAATAGTGAATCACTTTTATACTTAAGTGAAATGGACTCTACAATGAATGCATGAATTTTTTCAAAAAAAGTAACAAAAAAAAGACTTGAACTCAAGACCTCTTACTTAATAAAGCAACTTTAACCAAGTGAGCTAGTGAGAAACACATTATAATATTAAGAAGGAGGATTGGGGGTGTTGTTGTTGTTGTGGAATATGAAGTTGGAATGTGTGCTAAAAAAAAGACTCTTTTCATGTGTTCACATAGAAAACAAATTCACTTATCAACGACAAAAAGGGTTAGATCTTGGTTATCTTACGTGGAAAATGCAAATTTTCCCTCTGTTTCTGATTTACTGAGATCACACAGAGCAAACGACAAACACCATACACACAAAAAAGAACCTCTTCTTCTTTGTTTCTGATTTTCCGAGATCACACAGAGCATAGGGAAGAGAGAATACGTAAATATAAAAGAGTAGCAACCCATAAATAAAAAATATAAAACTTAAATATTATCTTTGTAAAACTTTAAAAGGGCATATTCAATATTTATACCTATGGATTTGATTGAAATGGCTATATCTTGGGTAAATAGAAAACTTTTCGAGTGAAACAAAAATCATTTCTAGCTGAAAGAAGTGCTCTATATGCAATGGAATAGTCCTCTCATCCTATATATGTATGGAAATAGTAGAAATTAGAGATGCAACAACATGACCTCAAGATCTCTATCTACAATGGGAGAGGGTCTTCAAATCACTCTAATACCATGCTTGAAAACACATGTATTTTGAAAGAGAATGAAAACCTTTAGTAATCACTCACACAACCAGATCAAAGATCAACAAACTGATGTTTTTACATGGTAAAACTCTTGTGGGGAAACAACCATGACTCCAACCAACACGACCACTTGGACATATTTATTAATGGAAAATAAAAACATTATGAGTTACAAGAGATTTTCTCATAATCAATCATCAACAAATGACCCTCCATGCTCTTTAAATAGAGATCATGGACCAATCATGTGTTAATCCACAGATCAATGTAGTCATTAAGATCGAAGAACATATCACTCTATACAAATGCATACTAAATAAACACACTTTTACCTAACGACACATTATACCAAGTTGATATTAACTAACTCCTAAGTGTCTAAATATCCTAATAGGTTATACATTGTGACTCTGACTTGGGTTTATGAAATTCTCTAAGGAGATCTCTCTTTATCTCTATGAAGGACCTTGCTTATCCCATCGACATAGTAAATTTATACTTAATGTTCGACAATTGGTTTGGACCATGGGCTTTCATTGATGTCAACCCTTGGATATTGATGTCAACCATTGGAGAAGTCTGGAAGCCCTAGATATGTGGTTGATATTGATGGTGAGTTAGTTATCATTGATGAGTGGTTGATGTCAGCAGATGTGATAGGTGTATTTGATGTAGTCTACATGAAGATCCATAGGTGTGGTTAGGGAACACGAAGTTGATCAAGGAAAAATGTCATGAAGGACAATGTAAATGCAAGTAAATCACTCATAGATGGATACTCCTCATCATGCTTTTTTCGGTGATAGGTGGTATGCCACATGGTTCCTCACGATTGAGGAGTTATGAGGTCATGAAGTTGGAATCCCCAAATATGGGTTAATAAACCCCTAATTGGTTGAAATTCATTAATGAAAGAGTAAAGTGGTTGTAACAAGAAATTTCAAGAATCCCTAAAGTTAAGGAAAGAGGTTACTTAGAAAATGTATATATACACCTCAATAAGTCACTCTGTTACAAAACATTTTACCTCACCCCATGCAACTTGCTTGGATGGCCTTTCCATTTCCCTATGCAAACTTGAAGTCCACTTTTGTACTTCCGAGAGACAAAAAATCATATTTTTCCACATATACGCGCCCTAGCAGTTATACAACATGTGTATATGCAAGTTGCACCACTACAACCCACGTACATCAGGTTTGGTGCTCAAAATTAAAATATGTGTCAAGTTTCCATGTCATGTCACGAGATCCATGATCCTTGACCTTCCATAGAATGGAAACATTCTGACTTATCCCTTAAGTTCCACTTGAAGACTATAAATTGAGCCATCTCCAAGCCGTGGAAGATGAGATAATTCAACTTTTAAGAGAAAATATATTCTGGAGAAATTTCCACTTCACATTGAGTCTGCATCCCTTTATCCTTTAAAGTCTGAACTCATTGTTCAACCCCAAAGCTCTTCCTTCTTTGATGGAGAACCTCATTGTCTCCTTTATATGATCCTGCCTTTGGTGGAGGATTGAAGTGGTGGAGGCCTAGCTGGAAGGGACTTAGTTTCTTGGTTCCAAGACATGCCGACATAGAAGTTTTTCACTTGTATACTTCTGTTGATTATTTTAATAGAAATACTCTTTTCTCGTCCTATTGATATCTTGCAAATTTGAATCATTATTCCATGGGTGTATTTGTCATGTATGTTAATGGATTATTCTATTTTATATGATAAAATTATATAGTCTCACCATATGCTTGCATATCTTGGTTGCTGAGGACAAGTTGCAAGTATAAAGCTTTGAGTTGTGTGCTCAATGGTGGTATTCATCGAATGTCTGGATGTGCATTCTATCGACGGATGTGAATTATGTACAGTCATCGACTAACCCAAATGGTAATCAACAACCAGAAGGGAATAGAAAGAAAGGATGAGGTAATAATCGTAAGGGTGAGAGAAATAATAACAAAGCCAAGGAAAAAACTAACAATGATAGATCAAATAATAATTTTGGTGAGGGAAAGAAAGAAAAATGAAAGGTGAAGTTTCCTTGTAAACTTTGTAAAGATGATCACCTTACCCACCTATTCCCCAAACTTGAGGAAGCCTTGAGGCTATTATCATAACCTCCCACTGTGCTGACCAATCTGTTTCCACGTAATCAACACATGGCTTTGAGGTCCTCCAACACCGGAAATGCGTTGAGTGGGAATCAAAACCACTCGACACATGAAGGTGAACATATATGTGCTGATATGGTCAAGTATTAGATTGATGTATCCACTTGATATCATGAATACGGTTTTTCATAGACTGTTACAGGTCCAGAGTTTCCCCCTCCTCCGAAAACTCCTTTGTAGATAGAAAATCCAGAGCCTCCACCTCGTATTCCGAAAGGAGTACTAAAACTCTCTTCCCACAATCCTAATGTCAGAGCTTCCCATAACTATTCGATTGTCAAATATCTGGGTCAAACCCCTTGTGCGATGTCATCTTTGGAGGTGCTCCAGATGTGTCCTTCATAGAGGAACACCTTGTTATTTGTGTTAGGAGCTTTAGACCCATGTGGCTCAAAGGTTATTAAGTTTGACGTCACGGATGTTAAGCCTCACTTTCCTTAGCACGTGCACTTTCAAATCCATGTGGAGTAGACTAAATATACCATCAAACATACTATAATTGATGAAGGTGTTGCAATGTGTGTGATGCCGCTAACATGTTGGAAATCCATTGGCTCTCCAAATCTCTCTCAATCTATGACTATGTTGACTTCATTTTATGGACATTATTTTCGACCCCACGAAATGCTTCTCACTTTTTCAGTCCAGTTAGGTGGAATGCTAGTGGAGATGGATGTTGAGGTGGTTGATGCATCCCTTGACTATAATTTATTACTAGGGCATAATTTGACTTATGCCATGACCGCGGTCATGTCATCTATTTTCCTCACTTTATGTTTTCCTCACGAAGGGAAAATAGTGATGATTGATCAATTATCCTTTGCACATGCTTGTCCTAATGCATCAGTTGGAACTTCAATCCCAGTGATCGAAAATTCTCATCCTGAATTGAGGATATTGGTGTTAGAATGAATTCCTCTATCATGGGTACCTTTTATTTCGTGGCACCAATTCATCACATTTATGCCATGTCCAGTAGGCCTTCATCATTAGTAAGGTTTATTCCTTTTCATACTTTGTATTTCAATGACCCTTGGACCCTACATTCCCAGACCATGTCTTGTGAAGGTCAATATAATTCTAGGATGGCAATGTCATTGTCAGTGAATGAGGTTGCGTATCAAGCTATTATTAGCACTACTACCGACCTGGATCCTATCTCCTCGCAGACAGATGAGGTCTCCTCGCAGACAGACGAGGAGGATCCCATTCTAGAGCCTGTATGGGCCACCCAATAATATTGTTTGCATGATTTCCTCAATTATACTTTACCTTCCGATGAATCCATCTTAGAGGCCATGAATGGTATCAATAGGCCATGGGACGATATGCATCATTTCTCTTACTTCCTCCCAGAACTTGTCAGAATTGAAGAGGATGACTTTAGAGCTATCTTGAGTGAGATGGTCAGTCACACTGTCATTCCACTAGTTACACATGGTGTTTATGCTGAAGTAAACATGGTGAATATTTCTCCTACCATCACGATTGACATCTCTCGAATTCCTAGAAAAATTGAAAACATATATATCGGTGCGGATTGTTCGCCTGAAAAAATTCAGATCTACATCGATCTCTTCAAAGAATTTCATGACGTATTCACTTGGTCATATGAAGAGATGCCAAGGATCAACCCTATAATTTTGAAACATGACATCAAGACTTATCTGGATTCTAGACCTATTCGATAATGTCTTAGATCTGTTAATCCTAGGAAGGCCCCTGTTATTAAGGCAGAGGTAGAGAAACTAATTAATGTTGGTTTTGTCTACTCGGTTCCCTTGATCGAATGGGTATCCAAACTCATTCTCGTGAATAAGAAATAAGGAGCCATCTGTGTTTGTATGGATTTTCGAGACCTAAAAAAAGATTGTCCTAAAGACAACTTCCTCACTCCTTTCATTGACTAGATTCTTGATGAGTGTGCAGGAAGCAAATTTTTCTCTTTTATGGATGGATTTTCAGGATATAATCAAATTCAGATCAAGCCTAAGGATCAACACAAGATGAAATTTATTTGTCCTTGCGGTACTTTTGCATACCGAAAAATGCCTTTTGGCCTTAAAAATTCCGGAGCAACCTTCCAACGCACCATGACCTTTACTTTTCGCAATCTCAAACATATCATCGAAGCTTACCTCGATGATCTTGCTTCTCACTTTTGCAAGAGAGTAGATCACTCTACTCACCTTCGACTAGTATTTGAGATATTATGTTATTATCACATCCATTTAAACCCTCACAAGTGGATCTTCTACATTAGGTCTAACCGTTTGTTAGGATTATTAGTTTCTGAGCATGGGATCATGGTGGATCCTATGAAGGTTGAGGCAATACGTCGATTTCCTCCCCTGTGCAACATTTGTCAACTTCAAGGTTTATAGGGGAAGGATAACTTCTTGCGTCGGTTGATAGTGAACTATGCCAATTTAACTAATGGTTTCATGCATCTGTTGAAGAAAGACACTCCATTTATATAGGATGAGAGAGCCCATGAATCCTTTGATTCTCTTAAGAAAGCCTTGGTATCAACACCTTTGTTGAAGCCTCCAGACTATAATAGATATTATTTTCTTTATACTGCCGCGTTCGAAGGGACAGTTGGTATGGTTCTGGTTCAAGAGGATGATGAGCTCCATGAGGACATTGTCTACTACCTTAGTCAAAACTTAGTCGGTCCTGAACTTAAATACTCTCATGTTGAGAAAATAGCCTTGGTTTTCGTACATGCGGTTCAAAGATTACAACATTATATACTGCTTTGCAAAACTACCGTAGTCGCTGATATCAATCAATTTCAATATGTCCTTACTAGGTGTATCATAGAGGGAAAGTACAATAAGTGGATTGTTATTTTGCAAGAATTTGATCTTGATTTTTCTTTGACGAAGTCTAAGAAATCTATATTTTTTTCCTAGTTGATATCATACTTCCCTCGATTGGATGAGGAATTCATTCATAAAGATTCATTCATGAATGAAGATATTTTCCTTATCTCGTCTTCAGACCCCTTGTATGGAGATATTCTGATTTATCTTCAAACCTTGAATTTATCCCAACATCTGTCGGGAGATGATCGACGACGTATACATAATCAAGATAAAAAAATACCTTATCGTCGAGGAATGGATAATATATTGCTTCTTTGATTGAATAATGAGGAGGCTGAGTCAGTTCTTAATGACTTTCATAATGGGGTTTGTTGTGGTCATCTATTTGGGCTTGTGACAACCCAAAAAATATTGCAAGACAATTTTTTTTTCCGTCAATTTTTAAAGATTGTGTTGAGGTGGTCAAGAAGTGTCACCCTTTCCAGGTGTTCACTTGAAAAATGCACTCACATCCAAACCCTCTCCACCCAGTCATAAACCATCATTCCCTTCAGTAGTGGGGGTGGATTTTATGGACTATAACCCAACTTCGGCTAGGGGGCATCAACATATTATTGTGGTTGTGTATTACTTCACTAAATGGGCAGAGGCCATGCCTACCATTAAATCTGATGGTAAGACTGCAACATTCTTTGTATTCAACCAGATTATAGCCCTGTTCAAAATTCCAAAGGATATTGTCACTAATCATGGAAGCCACTTTCAAAATGAAATGATGGAGTTAACATAAAAATTGGGGTTTAAGGACAATCATTATTCCCCTTATTATCCCTAGGAAAATGGACAAGTAGAGGCTGTGAATAAAAATCTCAAGACCATCATGCAAAAAACTATCAACCACAGTAAGTCTGACTGGAATCTAATGCTTTACCATGTGCTTTGGGCATATCGAACCTCGGTTAAAACTTCCACCATTTTTTCTCCTTTTTAGTTAGTACACGGTGTGGAGTCGATCCTCCCGATTGAATGAGAAATCCCTTCCCTTAAATTGACGATTGTGCTCCTACCTAATACATCCGATCTTAAAGAACGCCTCGTACACCTAAAGCGCTTAGATGAGTAGTGTTGAGATGCCTCTACGACTATCAAAGTGAATAAATGACATGTTAAGATTCAATATGATAAGTTTTTCTGTCCTCGACAGTATGATGAGGGTGACTTGGTCCTCCTATATGACTAAGCCAAAGAACCGTTGGGGGTAGGCAAGTTCAAACCCATGTGGCATGATCCTTATATCATGCGACATGTTTTAGAAAAAGGAGCCTATGAAATGGAGGATTATGAATGAAATATGTTGGATGAGCCCAAAAATGGGCTCTACCCGAAAATATATTACGCTTGAGCCGTCAATATTGGGTGTGACTCTTTGTATACTAGTGTATCTTAGTGTATATATATCTTTTCCTTTGTGTCATGGAATTGCTTATTAGGTTTTCCATTGGTTGGAAGATGTCAATGGAGTCGTCAGTTTACTTAGGAGTCATATACGGTTCCAGTCATCATATACAGAACATGGCTTCCGCTGTGTGGGTCATTTAATCACCCGAAGGCCAACTGGTGTCTTCATGTGGCGTTTGTTTGGATCCATCAATGAATAATGTGGCTGAGTATAGTGTCATTATAGAAATATTACACGATGCCATTTCACATGGTGTTCGGTCTTTAGAGGTTCGCCTGGACTCTCAGTTAGTTGTATGTCAGTTAAACGATAGTTACTGTGTGCGAAACCCTACTCTACTCCAATGATTCCTACGGGTACAACTTTTGGAACGATACTTTGATTTTATCAGTTATAATCACATACCTAGAAGTTCAAATTATGTAACCAATGCATATGCTAATTATGTTTTAGATTGAAAATTTTCACATAACTAAAGTAAACATATGCTAATTATGTTTTAGATTGAAAATTTTCACATAACTAAAGTAAAGAAAACAGATTCCTCCATGTACACATTATAACATATATAAGTAAAGTCACGAACCACAATTTTATAGTTCATCTTTTCAAAAAATATACTATCATAGTACAAAATGGGGCTCACACCCTCAAAATACATATATGTACGGTATATATATGACCATGGCATCTATGCATATGGCGCTGGATGCGTATCATGATAGAATAGTATGGCATTTTTGAGACACCGAAAGAGTCACACCCATGCATGAGGCACACCCACCACCTGTCACTGCATAACCTCTGACAGATACTCCACTTGAACCATAGGAATCTTATGCATCAAACAAGATAGGTTCCCCAACACATTTTGTAGCACTCTATCTGCATCTCCTCCTGCATGCTCATCTCCTCGGTTCCTCCACTGATGTCGTGGGAATCCGTCCAGTCGTCACGGACCTACATCTACATGACAAAGTAATTGTCAATACTTGATACCATACAAAAATATTTACATTTTTTAGTCTTTTTGAAAAACACAAAAAAATGAAATATACACAAAATTTTCTTACCAATATCACCATAGGTGGATCCTAGTTACAGAGGCATATCTGGATCCCCTCTATAGTCTATCCCAACATAGGGGTAGTCTTCAATGGCTACCACCTGTTGACGCCACCAGAAGAGGAACTAATCGTTGTAGGGGGTTGGCACCCTACCACCTCCTAAAGAAGAGGAACTAATCGTTGTAGGGGGTTGGCACCCTACCACCTCCTAACCACCTCATCATGTCGGTCCACTGTGACATGGTTGGATCACACGGTCCATGTGGAATAATCTCCACTCTAGGGCTCAAACTTGGAACCTTCTCAAAGAAAAAAGTACACAAGATAGATGCAAACCCAAAGTTTCTCTTTCTCCCCCATTTGTAATCCGTCATCTGAATCTTCATGTTAGTCAACACTAAGGTACACCAGTCATAAAAAGTGGGTCGTAAACACTCCACTACATAGAACATGAGTGGCCTTGAATCCTGGTGCAACGAGCCCGACCCAAATATCTATGTAAGAACAAGAACAACAATCTTCAAAGTCATGTTTTTGATCGCCCTGATGGGGAGTTGCATCCCTACTTTATCTGTGCCTGCAACACAGTGGATGGCAATGTAATCTTCTATGTTCATACCACCCCCATACCCTTGAGCTTTGAGATTCACCACCTCACCTCGAAGAGATAATCTTGTGATAAAATAGATGTCATCTACTTCAATCCTCAATGGTTTCCCAATCTTGTGATAAAATAGATGTCATCTACTTCAATCCTCAATGGTTTCCCATTGATATTGAAGGCATCTGTCCCTGGATCCCAATAATTTACGAGCATTTGGAGTAACCTCACTTGAGCCCTCATTCCTTTGAGAGCCAAAAATTTATAAAGGCCACATATTTTTAAAGCTAGTTGGGACCCAACATCTCTTTTCACTACTGCATCCACCTCCTCATGCTCCCTCTCTCTCCATTCAAGCACCATCCTGCCAAAGGAAAATCATTTTTTGAGTTAAATTCATCAAAAAACTTGTTTGCGCACTTGTACATAGGCTGTAATGGTTACAATTGCATGTAGGGCCACATATATGTGAGAAATATTTTCTTTTCCCATGTACATGTATCCATATACGTGACCCAATGAACTATAGCTCACGTACACCCTAGTTTACATATTATGCCCTCTTAAATTCAAGAAATGAGGACTAAATTTAAATTGTAAAACATAAAAAATAAAGAGGAGGGGAGGGGCACTTACTTGGTCCAGACAGTTGTGAATTCTGTTGATTGTAGCCCCCATAATCGACACTTGAAGATTGTGGGAAAATTGGTCTAAAATGCACTATGTGGGTAAAAAACTCAAATGGTATGGTAAAATTATTCATTTTTCTATTAGTAGATATTTTTTATCCACTTTATATAGTTTATGCTAATTTTTGTCCTAGTGGACTATTAGTGCAGTTGAAGGAGTTGGTTTTGGTGGTTTTGTCCAGGGATTTTTGTGGTTTCTAGCATCATATCACCCATTCGTGCCTTCGGCAAGTATTTTCTGTCACTAGCATATATGATAGGTTCTCAATCCATTTTTCATATTTTCATTTTCCTATGATTGTGGTCCATATTCCTTAGGTATGAACCCATTTATTAGTGACACATAACCTTCTTATTTCTACTAGAAGTGTCGTTATTGAGTGATAGAGGCTTACCAAACATGGGTGCCCTAGTTAGAACCTCTATGCCATTTGGTTCCCATGCAAAAATTATTCCGTAGGACTAGGAGTCCCTTATAGTTCTGATATGACTTTGCATTCGAAACTCATATTCTTACTCATAAGCATTCTGACCTTCACCTATGGGACTCCCACCGAGTCTTGTTTAATATATTTTCCGAATCTCTCAAAAGTGAAAATATTGTCGAGTGAAATTGTATCTTTCACACTCGTTAAATGTCTTTGACAGGACGTTTATTTGGTGTAAGTTTAACCCTTTTTCATACCAAGTAGACTAATGTCTAAAAAGGAACACTCTAGTCATGTCACATATCCACTAAGTCAATCAAATTTTTCGTTGATTTCTGCTGAATTAGAGACCTCGAATTACCTACAGAGGCCTAGCGCAAGCTAGCTCTTTCTCTCTCTCTGTTCTCATGTGATCGCGGGTCATGATCATAGTTCAAATAATCACGGTGCCTCTTTTTATTTCGCACCTCAACGCTACAGTGATGTCGAATTGTTCGACTCTGCAACCGTCGAACCCCGACAGGGCTAGTGACTGGCCAATAGGGATGAATCCC
>CBVK0102635816.1:0-11823 GCA_900067695.1 Picea abies
GCCACAGGTTAATCGCGTACCCAACAGGTTCCGCACAAATTAACAAACAAAAAATATATATAAGTTATGGTTTCATGTTTTCTATGAAAAAAGGAAAAAATAGTTTATTCCTTTTCCTTGGAAAGTGGGTGAAATTATGTTGAGAGGAATTGCAAAAATTGATGAGTTTGTTTTGTATTTTGATCATTATAATTTAAAATTTGCAGAAGAAATTAATGGGTTTTATCCTAATCACCCATTTTATAATTATATGGTATCAGTTGGAATCAGTCCTGCATTGGATAATACCCTTATATTTGGAGAAGAATAAGGACATAGTCATGATCCTCCTATTCAAGGTATTAAGAAAAATTATGGTGACATAGAGACTATTGTAAGTACTACAGAACATTGCAAGAAAAGAGGAAGATCATCAAGTGAAATAAATGCACAATATCCTAGTGTTTCTCGTAGAAGTGGTTTGCCTAAAATAAATTCTCAGTCTACAATGACACAACAAAGAAAATCCTCAAATAATAATTCAGGTGACGATGGAGAGAAAAACCTTCCTCAAGAAAATTTGGAAAACCCTCATAAATTGAAAGTAAAAAGGAAAAGAACCAATTCTCAATAAGAAAGGGAAGAAGAAAACAAACATAAAAATAATATTTATTTTGAAGACATGGATTTAGATGTTGATATTGAAAATATCTGGTTTCCTGATGAATAAGAAAAGATACAAGAGAATATATAGTTTGTTTCTAAACTTGATATCCATGATGAAATTTTTCCGATGAAGAAACTTTTTCTGTACAAAATGCATTGTTTGATAAATCCTCCAAGAAGTTAATTTTTGAAATAAATTTGAAGAATAAAAAGGGAAAATCTTGTTCTACCATTAATCTCAGAGATGTGCATCCATTAAAATTATCTTTGATCCACAAGGTTACAGGAGATGCATTGGATGATTCCATAATTGACATGGAAGAGGAAAATTTCAGGCTTAAATAAAGAATCGAAGAATTGGAAGCAACTTTGATGCATCCACCCATATTAGCCACCCTTGTTGCCATGATCCATCTTAGCAGAAAATTTCAGAGAACCGTTGATGCAAATCTAATACTGAAAGGAATTTTAAGTTTGCTTAATGTCACTCAACTTTTTGTGGAAGAAAATATAAAGAAACGAATGTCACTTATTTTAGATATATAGGACTTAGAAAAAAAAATTCTTCTTTCGGTCTCAAAATACAAAATACCAACGAATATTTGAATACAAACCTAACAAGTGATAAAGGATTATTTACATATGGAGTTTCTATGTTTTTTGCAAAAGTCTAGGCAATGACAGAACAAAGAAGAAAACAAAAAGATTTGTCTTCTCAAAGCCGTATAAAGCAATTAAAATCATGTTGGATTCAAACGATTAATACATTAAGAGGATTATTAAATGAACTTAATGAATTATCACATAAAAATTGTATAAAGCAATTAAAAGCATGTTGGATTCAAAGGATTAACACATTAAGAGGATTATTAAATGAACTTAATGAATTATCACATAAAAATACTGAGGCATATTCAAAAGTGATTGGGCTAGACATTGAAAGTACTACTATTGAAGTGTCAAATCCAAAATTTGATATCAAATTCAATTCTCATGACTAGACAACAATTTGAGGAAAAAGTTGAAACTTTGAAAATATTATCAACAGAAAAAATTTGATAGTATGGTGGAATATACATATGATGATATTGATAGTTGGCTTGTGGAATATACAAATAGAAATGAAGATATTGAGACTGCAATACAAAATTCATCAATTGAACTTAGAGAAATTGAAAGTGAATTATTTAATATCAAATTCAGGCAATAAGTGATTGTTGCTCCCTTAAGAGAATATACTAAAAATTGGTTAAACAATTCTTTAATCAAAATTTATGAAACTCCAATGGAAGCAGTTAATACCAGTAATAAAACCACAACAAACAAGGATACAAAAATCTCATCAAAAAGCAAATGAAAAAGGAGACTCCATCAGAGTAAGCCCATATTGATCACATATCTCCTTCATTTTCAGAATTCATCGACTTGTATTTATTCTTTGGTTAGAAAGATATAACCGGATTATGATAACTTAGTTTATTATTCTATCTGGATCTTGTTGTTCGTGCTCTATCCCAGACTTACATTATCCTCTTCATCTTTCTTGAAAAGATTTCATGGTCCATGGGAGCCCCAATCATAGTCCTTGTATGGACAAATGAATTTTAAATTTCTAAGAATTGTAAAAGACTTTATCATTTTTTAGAAATCCCATAGAACTATTTTGGAGTTGGTTTTGACTGTGTTTTATAACTCTGAGTTTTGAGTATAATATATTTGAAATCATCTTATCAAATTCTATTTTTTATCTTAATAAGCAATACTCTTTCAAAGTTCTCTTATATGTTGGACCATATTTCTTTTATTTTTGAATGGGATAAAAAACATCTAAAACCGTGATGTATGTGAGAGCTTTTTTCATTTTCCACAACTTGTTTATTTCCAACAAATGTGATGTTTAAGGTTCCTAGTCCATTTCTCAGGAAATCCTATATTTTATGCCATTTTAAATTTTATTGAGCGATAAATTTTTGGGTTTTTTTCTCTAAAGAAATATCCTACATTATCACATTGACATTTTAAAGAAAATCTTAGTACCATCTCTATAAAAAAGCAGGGGGATTTATATCCTCGTGAGGTTCTCATTTCAGTCTTAACAAATTCAAACATCAACAGTTCCAAAGACCTTCATGATATGCCTTAAGAATATACCATAACCACCAAGATATGAACTTTAAAACATAGAAACCATACCTTACATTCTTAAAACCTGGTATATTAGATCTCATATCACAGACCCTTTCCCGACTTCAACATCAACAGAAAATGGCACCTTTCTTCAATTTTCCTTCAACCTCGCTAAACAAAGGTCATTCATCTCATGTGATGAGCCACAAGAAACCCACGGGGGTCCTCGTGGGACACTTTATGCATTAACCACAAGGGTCAACTTAATTAGGGTTTATTAGAAAACCCTTCTCCCATCTACAACTCTGAGACCTTCACCATTCCTTCGTTGCTTCAGACTCGATACCTCAGATTCCCCAATAGATCACTTGCTCACTTGATAGATATTCAATAAAATTGCTTGTGTGCCATTGATAGGCTTATTGAAGTGTATTAATACTTTTCCAAGTGGCTTCTTTCCTAAACTTTAGGGTCGACCTGTACTTTCTTGTTATAACCATTTTACCCTTTAATTAATGACTTGTAACTTCTTGATGCATCCGTTTAGGGGCTAAACCATTCTTTAGGGATTTCAACTTCATGAGGGCATAACTCCTCAACCGTGAGGAACCACATGGCGTACCACCTACCATTGGACATAACTCCTCAACCGTGAGGAACCACATGGCGTACCACCTACCATTGGAAATGACATGACGATGAATATCCATCTTTGAGGGTTTTGCATGCATGTACCATTTCCTTCATCCTCTTTTTCCTCAAACAACTTCAGGATTTCTGACCACACCTATGGGGCTTCTCATCTACTTAACCACTTAGCCATATTTCCAAGGATTCTTGTAGACTTCTTCAAAGAATATTCCCATGAGGTCCATGCTTAAATATAATCCATAAGGGGACCACTTTGGAGACTTCTCCAAATACACCCATCACATATTCCTTCAAACAAATCCATCACTTCTAGAGGCTTCTTCTGGGGTTAACATGTTTCTTCTATGATTGACATCATTGCTTCTAGACTTCTTATAGAGTTTACATCTATGGTTGACATCAATTGAAACTAACTTTCAAATGATCTCCCCCTTTGGCATTGATGGAGACACGCATACACATGTGACCAATGCTCCTGATATTTATCTCCTCGTGTTTCTCTCCCCCTTTGACATTAATGGAAAAGGGTAATTCTCTTTGGGGTTGCTCTCCATGTCTTCATGATTTTGATATTTCTCTTTGCTTTTGATATCAATAGAAAAGAGTGAATCCCCTTGATAGTATATCTTCTCTGAACCATATCTCTTTCTCCATGCACTTCCCCTATCTTTATGCCTCTGATATCTCTCTTTTGATTTTGTTATTTCTCTTCTCCTTTGACATTAAGGGTAACTATCTCTAACAATTTCTCTCCCCCTATATTCTTTTGCAAGATTTCATGTAGATCAATGTAGGGTTTCCTGTATATTCTTTGTTTCCTCTCTTTTGGTGTTTTTTGTCCATTAGTTCTTCATGTTACTGTAATGTAGTGATATATATTAAAATCATTCATGTTAAGATTCATCCATTACTTAACTTTCTCTAATTTGTAATGGTTGTTGTTTCTTAGACTCCCCCTCTTCAATGTTCACATTATTGGGAGTCTCCAAGCCGGATGGCTTAGAAGAATATTTCAAGTCGCTCTGCAATTAAGTCATCTTCCTCTTTTTCTATAGATTCATCATCTTCCTAAATTTTGGCATCTTCCTCTTTACATGTAGATTCATTATGGTCTTGTACTTCTGCAAGTCCTGTGAGTATGATCTATGGGATCTCTTCATTCGCATGTTCTTCTCGTTCTTTCTTTATTCTCTGAACCTTCTTGTACCTGATATTAGTGTTTTCCTTCAAGGAAGACTCCATCATGCTTCTACACTCCCGATCTATGTGTCCTTGGTTGTAACATTTGTAAAATTCAATATTGTGGTGGCCCACATAAACATTTATTTCTTGATCATTTCTTCCATAAGCTCTGCAAGCTACAGATTTATGTCCAAATTTATTATAAGTAAAACACTACCAAGAAATAAACTTTGATACCTGGGAGCCAATGATCCTCTATGTGATGTAGTCCTTTTGAATTCATGCCTTGGCTAATCACGATCTTCTCTTATGTTGTTTCCTTCATATTTATTGAAGCTTCTTTGATCCCTGAAGGTAGAAGGTCTTATTTGAGATACACTTCTTCTGTAATCTTCCTCTTGAGTCCTCTCCAACACTGGTTGTTGATTTTGCATCCTTCTAATTGGATGATATTCTTCTTTTCTTGTTGTCATGGAGCTTGAACCTTTCTTAGTACAAGTTTTCTTGTATCCTAGTCCTGAATTTTCATAGTATGGACTTTGAGTGCCGATGATTTCATTCAATATTTTGGTGTTTTTCTAATGCATGTTCTTCTTTTGAAGTTCCTTTCTTAGTCAGAATATTTCTGCTTCCAGATTCTCATTCATTTTTTCCCTTTATTCCAACTGATTTTTGAGTGTTTCTTCAATCCTTATGGCTTCTTCTACTTGGACCTTTAGATTCATAATCATTTGTTGGACCTTTTCAAATTTTTTTTGGGGATTTTGAGAACCCTCCTTTAGCTTGATTAATTCTTCCTTGAGTGACTTGTTTTTCTTCCTTTCTCTTTCTAGATCGCTTAAAGCGTTGATTAGTTCTTCTTTAAGATCCACTTCACCTTCTTCTTCATCACTTTCAACGATTTCTTTATGATTTTTCATTTCCATGAAGATCACTCTTTTTGAGTCACTATCAATATCATCATCTTCATCAGATGAGGATCTGTCTTCTTTTGAATAGAAGATTTTCTTGAAGAATTTTATTTTATTTTCCTTCTTGTTTCCATTTTGATATTTATTTTCTTTTTTGGGAACTTCTTCTTCATTACTATCTGAATTATTAGCATAAGGACATTTAGAATAAAAGCGACCAATTTTACCACAATTAAAACGTTTCAAAGGAAGCATGCCTTTGTACTTATCGGTTCCTCTCTTTGACTTTCTTATGTAGTTGGCCATTTCTTCATCTTGTTTTGAATCATCACTGCAACTACAATTTGACTTTGGATTTTGTTTATTTTTCTTTATCTTCTTGGATTCCTTGAAATTTGCTTCCTTACTGGGTGGATTATCCTGCTATGTTCTCATTTCATAATCTATAAGGATTACATGTAACCCATCCATGCTCAACGTGGAAATATCTACTCTTTCTTCTAGGGATGAAATATTAGGATCAAATCTCATTGGAAGAGACCTTAGAACTTTTTGAACAATTACTAGTTGATTAATTTCTTCTCCCAATCCTTTAATAACATTTACTAGTTCATTAATTTATTCTCCTAATCCTTTAATAGCATTTACTATTTCATCAACCCCTAGAAAGTAAGTTGCAATATATTCATCTTCCTTCATATTCATTTGTTCAAATTTACCTCTATAGATTCGAATCTTGGCCCCTTTTACTTTGGCATCTCCTTCATAAATATTTTGAAGTCTGTCTCAAAGATCCTTTGCAGTGTCGCAATGCATAACTTTAAAAAATACTTAGTCAACCAGACTACCTAGAAGAGTACTTTTAGTATTCGAATTGTTTTCACTGAGTTTCTTTCCATTTTTGTTTGTTGGAGGAGTGGAAGGTGTTGTATATCCATCTACTATTTCTTTCTAGAAATCAAATCCTTATGCATGTAAAAATGTTTTCATCCTTTTATTCCAAAAGGTATAATTTTGACCATCAAACATTGGCACTCCATTCATAGTGAAATCCATGATCTACCTTATAGTGGTTAGACTGATTCTGATGGAACCTGCTCTAATCCCAATTGTTGGAATATTCACCAATATTGAGAGGGGGGGTGAATCAGTATTGAGCACTTTTTACCACTTTTAATCAGAACATGTAATCTTCAATTTATCAATCAATTTATCACTTATGATTTAATTCAATATATCATTCAACAATGCATAACATATAACCACAAATACACAATACACCAGAATTTTAAGTGGAAACTCAAATGAGAGAAAACCACAAAATGTTTTCTTATATATCAAAATATTACATTCATAGGAAAAAACAACTGGAAGGAGGCTCCAACCCCCTATTTACAGGATCTAACCTGAAGGAAGCTACAACTCCTTATATTCTCCAGCTCCAACTAGAAGGAGGATCTAACCCCATGATTTATATGCTCTAGCCTAAAGGAAGCTCCAACTCCTTGAATTCTCCAACTCCAATTGGAAGGAAGCTACAACCCCCTGATTTATAGGCTCCAACCTGAAGGAAGATCCAACTCCCTGTATTATCCAGATCCAAATGGAAGGAGGTTACGACCCCCTAATTTACAGGCTCCAACCTGAAGGAATCTCCAACTCCTTGTATTCTCTGGCTCTAATCAAAAGGAGGCTACAACCCACTTTCATTGCCTCATTCTTCCGCCCTGAAATATAAGTGTAGACTCAACATGTCACCGACATTGTCACCGATAATCAAGCTTTCACTGATAATCAACATGCCACTGATAATCAACATGTCATATGATAATGAACCTATCACTGTCCCTGTTACTATCTATGTCATTGTCACTATCATTGTCACTATATCTATCATTGATATTAATATCTCATCAACATCATCATCAACTATAACCAAATCCACTTACATAGATCATATATGACCAAGATGTGCATCAAACCATATGCCAAGACATGTGTGCCATATCATCCATGTAACAAGCATGTGTCATATCATAAACCATGTGCCACGATATGCCTCAAACATGTACCATAACATCCATCAACCATGTACCAAGATATGTACCATCACATCTATTAACCATGTACCAAGATATGCCTCAAACATGTGAACATATACCAAAGTATATCTCAAACCATGTGCCCACTATCCAAGATGGTCCTCAAACCATGTGCCAAAAGCATGTCTTAAGCATGTGCCAAACCATCCAATATATGTACCTAAAATATATGCATCCATGTACCAAAAGGGCCTCCAAGACATGCCTCAAGCATTTACCAAAACAACTAATGTAAATACCTCAAACATGTTTCATAAAAACCAATGTATATACCTCAAACATGTGTTATAACATCGCTAAGATGTGTCTCAAGCATGTTTCAACAACACCATGATATATACCAAACCAGATACCAAGATATCCAAGATATACCTCAAACCATATGCCAAAATATCACCAAGCTATGCCTCTATCCATGTTCCAAAAACCTTCATGATATGCCTTAAGCATATACCATAACCATGATATGAACTTTAAAACATAGAAAGCATACCTTACATTATGCAAACCGGGTATATCAGATCTCATATCACGGGCCCTTCATCAGCTTCAGCATCAACATAAAATGGCACCTTCCTTCAATTTTCCTTCAACCTCATTGGCCAAAGGTGAATCATCTTGTGGGGCCTCATTTAACAACCCTCAAGAAACCCGCGGGGGTCCTTGTGAGACACTCTATGCCTAAACCGCAGGAGTAAGCTTAATTAGAGTTTATCAAAAAAACCTTATCTCATTTGTAGCTCTGAGACCTTCTCCCTTTCTCCGTTTCTTCGAACTCGCTACCTCAGATTCGCCAACAGATCACTTGCTCACTTGATAGATATTGAATAAAATTTCTTGTGTACCAATGAGAGGATTCTTGAACTGTATTTATACTTTTCCAAGTGACTTATTTCCTTAACTTTAGGGACAACCTGGGCCCTTCATCAGCTTCAGCATCAACATAAAATGGCACCTTCCTTCAATTTTCCTTCAACCTCATTGGCCAAAGGCCAATCATCTTGTGGGGCCTCATTTAATGACCCTCAGGCAACCCGCGAGGGTCCTTGTGAGACACTCTATGCCTGAACCGCAGGAGTAAGCTTAATTAGAGTTTATCGAAAAACCCTTATCCCATTTATAGCTCTGAGACCTTCTCCCTTTCTTCGTTGATTCGAACTCACTACCTCAGATTTTCCAATAGATCACTTGCTCACTTGATAGATATTGAATAAACTTTCTTGTGTACCAATGAGAGGATTCTTGAATTGTATTTATACTTTTCCAAGTGACTTATTTCCTTAACTTTAGGGACAACCTATACTTTCTTGTCATAACTATTTTACCCTTTAATTGATGACTTGTAGCTTCTTGTTGCAACCGTTTATGATATTCTAAACCATTCTTCAAGGATTTCAACTTCATGAGGGAATAAATCCTCAATCGTGAGGAACCACATGGCGTACCACCTATCGTTCGAAAAAACATGGCGAGGACTATCCATCTATAAGGGTTTTTCACCCATGTTCCATGTCCATCCTTGTTTTATTCAAACAACTTCAGGCTTCATGACCACACATTTCGAGCTTCTCAACCATTTAACCACTTAGCCATCTTTCCAAGGCTTCTTGTAGAATTCTTCAAATCATCTTCCCATGTGGGCCATGGTTAAAGCTATGCCATAAGTGACCACTTTGAATACTTCTCCAAATACACCCATCACATATTCCTTCAAACAAATCCATCACTTCTAGAGGCTTCTTCTGGGATTAACATGATTCTTTTATGATTGACATCAATGCTTCTAGACTTCTTCTAGAGTTGAAATCTAGGTTTGACATCAAGGACAACTAACTTTCCAACAATATCCCCCCTTTGGCATTGATGGCAACACTCATACTCCACTTGTGAAAAATGATCTTGATCTTTCTCTCCTCGTGTTTCCCTCCCCCTTTGACATCAATGGAAAAAGGTAACTCTCTTTGGGGTTGCTACTCTTGTCTTCATGCTTCTAATCTTTCTGATCTTTCTCTTCCCTTTTGATATCAATAGAAAAGGCTGACTCCCACTGACAATATACCTTCTCTGAACCATATATATTTGTCTTCATGCGCTTATCATGTCTTCATGCCTCTGATCTCTCTCTTTTTCTTTTGTTCTTTCTCTTCTGCTTTTGTTCTTTCTCTTCTCCTTTGACATTAAGGATAGCTTCCTCTGATGATTTCTCTCCCCCTGTATTCTTTTGCAAGATGCCGTGTAAATCAATGTGGGGCTTCCTGTGTATGCTTTATTTCCTCTCTTATAGTGTTTTTTTTTCCATTGGTGCTTCCTGTTAATGTAATCTAGTTATGTATATGAAAAAAATTCGTGTTAAGATTCCTCCATTACTTAACCTTCTTTGATCTATAATGGTTATTGCTTCTTAGACTCCCCCTCTTCAATATTCACATTACTAGGAGTCTCCAAGCCAAATGGATTAGAAGAATATTTCAAGATTCTTTGCAGTAGAGTCATCTTCCTCTTCATCTATAGATTCGTCATCTTCCTTAATTCTGACATATTCCTCTTTGCCTGTAGATTCATTATGGTCTTGTACTTCTGCAATTCCAATGAGTATGATCTTTGGGATCTCTTCATTCACATGTTCTTATTTTTCTTAATTTCTTCTCTAAACCTTATTGTATTTGATATTAGTGTTTTCCTTCAAGGATGACTTCATCATGCTTCTACACTTCCAAGCTATGTGTCCATGGTTGTGACATTTGTAACATTCAATATTGTGGTGGCTCACATAAATATTTATTTCTTGATCATTTCTTCCATATGCTCTGCAATCTAAAAATTTATGTCCAAAGTTATTACAGTAAAACAATGCCCAAGGAATAAACTTTGATGCCTGGAAGCCAATGATCCTCTCTGTGATGTAGTCCTTTTGAATTCATGCCTTGGTTGATCACGATCTTCTCTTCTGTTGTTTCCTTCATACTAATTGAAGATTATTTGATCCTTGAAAGTAGAAGGTCTTCTTTGAGATACACTTCTTCTGTAATCTTCCTCTTGAGTCTTGCCCACAACTGATTGTTGATTTTGTGTCCTTCTGATTGGATGATCTTCCTCTTTTCTTTTTGTCAAGGAGCTTGAACCTTTCTCGGTGTAAGTTTTCTTGTATCCTAGTCCAGACTTGCCATAGTATGGCCTTTGAGTGTTGATGATTTCATCCAATATTTTGGTGTTGTTTTGATGCATGTTCTTCTTCTGAAGTTCCTTTATTAGTGAGACTATTTTTGCTTCCAGGTTCTCATTCATTTTCTCCCTTTATTTCAACTTCTTTTTGAGTGTTTCTTCAATCCTTTTGGCTTCTTCTACTTGGACCTTTAGTTTCATAATCATCCGTTGGACCTTTTCAAAGTTTTTGTTGGGATTTTGAGAACCCTCATTTAGCTTGATTAATTCTTCCTTGAGTGACTTGCTGATCCAAAAAGGATCTAGAGAAGGATAAGAATAACTCAGAACTCATAGAGGCAACTCGAAATGCTCATAATGGCCCCAACAGATAGAGAAAGGGAAAAAATTCAAAGTTCCCAAAAATCAGTTAAAACAACATGATCGTGAAGAGCGCATCGCAAGATTTCTAACAATGCAAACGAATCGTCAAACAGAGTTACGGTTTGAAAGATATTCAAGGTCAAAGTTATAGTCAAACAGGGCCAGTAAGTAGGGGACACATCATCATCCGTATTGTTGACGTCAGCATCTGACATGGCAGGGTGATGTCATCATATGAGATGTTAACATCATCATGCCATGTGGCAGCACCAAAGGCTTCCAAGTTCGACCCCAGAACCTCCGCCTAGTCCAACGCTTTCATAACTCTGCCCTAACCAACGCGCCTACCGGTGTTGCTTGGTACATCCACTAGTTCTGTTTTTTTTTAAATATCAAATCTGCCCAGAGCTGTGGGGAGAGGCACGACCGTATTGTACGACCACGTGCACAGATTTCGAGATGGGATTGTCATAGTTGCAGATGCAGAGGGCACGGAAACCGAGACAAAATTCCTCTTGGGCCTAGGAGTGACAGAGTCGGATTCGAGCATGGAGACAGTTATTTTTGAGTAATTCGATGCCACGGATCTAGTGGTGATGTTTGTTTTTTGATATGAGCATTATTTTTGCATCTTGATTTCAGAATGAGGTATATTCATGTATTTGCCAAATTCTTTTGCT
>CBVK0102635822.1:0-20554 GCA_900067695.1 Picea abies
ACTTTATTATTTACCTTTTACAATCTCTTAAACCACTTTGACTGCTTTGACCTTTTGGGGCTTCTAGATGACATATGAGGGTCCTCCAACTTTGTAAGGCCATAAATCTCAAACCGTGAGGAGTTATGTGACATTCCACATACCACCAAAAATGGAATGGAATGTACTATCCATATAGAATAGTATTATCTGAAAATATATCATAAATCATACCATTATCCATCAAGCAAACTTGGGCCCATTACCCAAACCTGGGGTCTCCAACTTCTCATGGCCATAACTCTCTAACCGTGAGGAGTTATGTGATGTTCCACATACCACCAAAAATAGAATGACAAGAACTATCCATCTAGGATAGTTTACCTGACAAATTCATTGTCCTTCATCTCATTATTCCACAATTAAGCATGGGTTATCTTACTCCGCAACGCATCTTCCCCTGAGGGCTTTCACCATAAGGGGACCACTTTGGATTTCATCCATCTTTACTTCTTATCAACCATGAAAAGAAAATAATGAGTCATCTTTACATCAAACAATATTGGGTCCATTACCCAAACCTTTGTGTTGTGGGGATTTCTTCAAGGGTTGGCATCAATGACAACCAACCTTAATAAACAACTTTGATATCGTGGTCAAGCCAACAAGAATGAATAAGGGACCTGACCACTTATCTAGATTAGAACATGGAGAGGAACCTACCAGTTTGGATGGTATACTACTAGATGCATAGTTGTTGACCATCAAAAAATTTGATGATCACTTCGGTGAGATAGTCCAGTTCCTTTCTACAGGAATGGCACCTCACGAGTATACAATTATTTAGAAGAAACAATTGGTAGTCCGCACTGCATATTTTCAACTTATAGTTGGACAATTATATAATATGGGACCAGATGATATCTTAAGAACATGTGTTATGGAGTCAGAAATACCATTGATTCTTGCAGAAGCACATGAAGGCATCACAGGAGGACATTTTGTAGGGAAAGAAACAATGCAAAAGTTTCTCAGAGACTGCCTCTAGTGGCCCACTTTACATAAGGATGCTAAGGAATACTACAGAGCTTGCGATGTATGTCAAAGAATAGGGAAGCCTTCTAGAAGGGATGAGATGCCTTTAGCACCTCATTTAACTTTGTAGGCATTTTAGAAATGGGCTATTGACTTTGTGGGACCTATAAACCCACCATAAAAGCACACAAGAGCTTGATATATCATCACCGCTACAGAATATTTGACCAGATGGTGAGAAGATAGAGAAATTAAAGATTGTAGTGCAAGTACAGTTGTGCAGTTCATCTTTGATGATATCATAACCAGATTTGGATGCCCGATGTTCCTTATGAGTGATCAAGGCACACACTTCATTAAAAAAACTATTGAAGCTTTGACTCAGGAGTTAGAAGTTCACCATCAAAATAGTACACCATACCATACACATGAGAATGGTATAGTCGAAGCCTTCAATAAGATATTTGAGACAACACTGACTAAGATTTGCAGTGTTAATAGAGATGATTGGGATTTGAGAATTCCAGCAGTGTTATGGGCTTATCAAACTACTTGCAAAAAGTTAACAACATAGACTCCCTTCAAGTTATTTTATCGCCTGGAAGCATTGGTACCTATGGAATACTTGGTTCCTAGTTTAATATTTGCAACATTTAAAGGTATGGATGACACCAACTTTGTTCAAGAAAGGCTCGCATAGTTGATGGAACTAGAGCAAGATAGGTTCATTGCAGGATTTCATCAACAAGTACAAAAAGAACGAGAAAAGGCTTACCATGACCGACATATCAATCAGAAAGAATTTAAACAAGGAGATTTGGTACTTTTATACGACATCAAGTTCATGAAGAATCCAAGAAAGTTCAGGACACATTGGCTTGGGCCATTTGAGGTTGTCTATGTTACCAAAGGAGTAGCTGCACAGTTGAAGACTCTTAATGGAGAATGGAAGGATGGTTTAGTAAATGGGAGTTGGTTGAATATGTATTGTGATAACCAACTGCCTCAGAGATCTTAGTAAAATAAAAGGAATAAGGGTCTAGGTACTAGGTGCGGTTGAAATTGGGTACCAGACATAGAAAAGACAGTCTACACAAGATAGGGAGGGATAGAGTAGAAATCACAGGCTGCTCCGTGCAGTCTGTAGGCGAAGTAATACAGGAGGCTTAACCTTGCAATGACTTGAGATGAGTCACATGTGAGTGTTGGGGGCCTATTGGCCCTTGGTTAGGTATTAAGGAAGAAAGTGAATATTAAAGAAGAAGAAATACAAAGTATGAAGTGCACAGAAGACACACAAACCAAGGAAGGGTCAAAGTGGGAAAATAAGTGTAAAACACAGAATGAAGTAAGGGAAAGAAATTCATTGAAAGAGAATAAAAAGGAGGACAAAGCAATGAAGATGCTATATCAGGGACAAGTTAGTAAGCGGAAGAAGACACTAATGGGTGCTTTGGAGCATGTCACAGAAAAGAAGGAAGAGCATGATGACGAAGTCCTTAAAAGGAAGGTTATGTGGACATAGGTTTTTGGAACCTGGACTTCATTCTAGGGTTTCTAAGAGTCATGGAATGATAAATAGGGGTTTATGAGACTTGAGAGAGATATATAGAGGGATTGAAGTGTAAAAGTGTGATGTCTTAGGGCATTCTTGTATTTTTGGATCTTCAGCTAGGTGCGAAGATCGACTCTGCAGCTAGGTGCACAGGGTGGGGAGATAAATAGGAGAGAGAGAAGAATATGCAGCGGAGTGCACAAGTAGAACTATGTATTTTCATCTACTTTATCAATAAACACAATTCTATGGACATAGCCCTAGGGGGAGGGTGAACCACGTAAAATCTTATTGTTCTATGTGGTTGAATGTTGTGTTATTGGCTATCTTTTATACTGTGATTGCATTGTTATTTTCCCTATTGAAGATAAGATATATAATTAACTTCGTGAAGTTAAGAATAATATTGTTAAGAACCTCTAGGTTATCTTGCATTGTTATTCGAGAATCATCTTGCGCTTACTCCGGTTATAGACACCTGTGTCCTGCAACCCCCCTATTGCTACTTCGGGTGAGACTTCATCTACTTCGGAGGTGTTGCTGAAAGGGCTAGTAGTTAGGGTTTGTTGGTGCGATGTTAGAGTTGAACCTTGGTTCTGACCCTATGCCAACAATACTATGGCATACAAATTGGAGCTTCATGCATCTTTTCAAGTACATCTAGTTTTCCATGTTCCACGCTTATATAAGGTTATAGGTGGCAAGATCCCAGTTCAAACTATTTTTTCAGAACTTTAAAAGGAATGAAAAATCATACTGGAGCCTGAATCTATCACTGACACAAGAATTCACCAGATGAGGAATAGATCAATTTCAGAGTATCTCATTAAGTGGAAGAAACTACCAGCTGAAGATTCCATGTGGGTAGATGAGTCTTTTATACAGAAGCATCTAGAACTACTCAAGCATTGAGGACAACAACTTTCTGAGGGGCATGCTAAGCCCAAAATAATGTCACATTACCCCTTAATTGGGGCATATTACATTAGTATTGTTATTTTATTTATGTCGGCTTGGCTCCATTAGTTGTAATTGTACCTCCCAGTCTCCTATATATACCAAGGAGACATTTTCATTTGGAATCATCTTGTATTTTTGAATTCATGTGATACATAAGGAGGTTTCCCCCTCGAAGAGTCTTATTATCTGAATTTCTCTCTTTTTCAAGGCATTGAGTACTTATTCTAAGTTTTTTATGCTATTTTGATATTTGGTTGTTAACAAATTAGAACTTATAGATATACCAAATAATAATTAATATAAAACATACAAATAAATCATTATTTCAATATTTCTCCCCCATAATGATCATTTGGAAATATTCCAATTTCATGTTTGAACTTGCAGAAATTTTCCTTTGACAGTTCTTTGGTGAATATTTATGCTACCTGCTCTTTTGTTCTGCAATACATGATCTCAATCACACCTCGATGAACCAAATCTCAAACAAAATGATATTGAATATCAATATGCTTGGTCTTATTGTGAAAAAATGGATTCTTGGTCATTTGAATAGAACTTTGATTATCACGTATCAATTGAGTTGGTTTATCCTGTTGTTCATGTAGATCCTCTAGAATTCTTGTTAACCACACTACTTCACATGTTGTTTTCATTGTGTATTTATACTATGCTTCTGCTATGGAGGCATAAATTGTAGTTTTCTTTTTAATACTCTAAGCAACTTTTGTTTACCCCATGCTAAATGAATATCTTGAAGTTGATTTCCTATCATCCATGCATCTTTCCCAATTTGAATATGTATAACCAATCAACTTGAAATATTTTGTATACATATATAATAAACCACAACCAACTATACCACACATCTATCTCAAAATCCTCTTAGCTACTTTCCAATGAAATACCTTGGGTTCTTCCATGAATCTAGATACCATAATGACTACAATATATATATATGGTTGAGTTGTATTTAAGTAGATCAAAATTCCAACCAATTGATGATACATAGTAACATAAACTAAATTAGAGTCATCATGTCCATATAACTTCAACATATCTTCTAAAGGAGTTGTAGTAGCTTTGCAACTCAACATTCTGAGCTTATTCAGAATGTCCCAAGTATACTTGGTTTGTGACATGAAAATACTATCTTCCTTCTGCCAGAATTCAATACTGAATAAATAATGCACCCCACCAAGGTTTGTCATCTCAAATTCAACAATCATATGTAGAATTTTTGAAATAGTTTAGCATTGTTCCCTGTGTAGAAAAAATAATCAACATATAATGCAACTATGAAATGTCTTGTCCTAACTAAAAGATATAGCGATTACGACCATATTTTTTTTAACTAAGCCGTGATATTGAAAATATTTATGAATTCCTGAATACCATGCTCTTGGCGCTTTTTCGAGAACATGCAAAGGCCTTCTTCAACCTGTAAACACAATCTTCTTTACCTGGAACTTCAAAAATTTCTTGCTACTCTACATAAATTTCTTCATCCACATAACCATTCAGGAAATATAATTTAACATCAATGTAAACATTTGTACATTTATACTTTTTATCCAATGCAAGTACAATCCTAATTGTATCCAACTTAGCCACTAGAGAAAATTTATCATTATAATCATTTCCCTCCTTTTGTAACTAAATGGGATTTATACCTATTAATTGTGCCATCTGATTTATGTTTAGTTTTATAAACCCTTTTAGTACCAATTACATATTTTCCTTTTGATAAAATGACCATTCTCATGTATCATTTCTCACCAAGGAATTCTACTATGCATCCATAGCTCCATTCCATTATTTCTTTCTTAATTCTTCTACATAATTATGTGGTTCATCCATGTTCATTACTTATTCCATAAGTCCGTAATTAAAAAGACAACTTTGGGATCTAGTAAGTCTTGTTTCAAAATTTCTATCCAACATATTTCCTTTAGAATAACCCTTTTCAAGCTACATAGAATTCTTCTTGACTTCACTTGCCTTTTTTGACTTAGAATTGGATACATCGCCAATATCCACTTCATCCTTTCTTAATTCATTTTGTACATGTTCCAGATCAAAATTTCCTTTCTCATAAAAAACAATATATTTTCTTAATATAACCTTTGTTACTTGAGGATTAAAAAAAATGCAACTTCATGTTTCAATACTGTATCCATTAAAAATGCACTTCTCAATTTTATCATCCAATTTTCTCCTCTTTTCTTTAGGAACATGTGAATATGCAATGCAACCAAAAACTTTTATATATGCAACACTTGATTTGTATAATGAGAAAGCTTCTTCTAGAGCCAAATTCAATATCACTATTGTAGGACATCTGTTGAGAGTGTAAAATTCAGTGTGCACTGATTCAAACCAAAACTCATTTCCAAGAGACTTAGTTTTCAACATTCTCATATCCATTTCAACTATTGTCCTGTTTTTTGTTTCTGAATATCCATTTTGTTGAGGAAAGTAGGAATTGGTAAACTCTTTCTTTATTCAATTCTTCCTGCAATAATTTAAAATTTCATTTGACCTATATTCTCCCTCATTATTTGTTCTTAGGGTGAGAATTTTCAAACTTCTTTGATTTTAAACTAATTCCTTAAACTTAATAAAATGTGAAAACACTTTAGAGTTATCCTACAAAAACTACACCCAAGACTTCCTGGAACAATCATCAATGAAAGTGAGAAAATACAATTCCTTTCCAAAAGATACAGTATACATTAGACCACACAAATTTGAATGTACTAGTTCTAGACGTTCTCTAGACTTCCATGTTCTATTTGAGAAACTTTCTCTATGTTGTTTCCCAAAAATACATCCTTCACATACTTCATCATCCATCTTGGTATAAGTAAGGCCATTCACCATGTTCTGCTTCCTTAACAATACCAAACTCTGAAAATTCAAATGTCCCATCCTTAAATGCCAAATATTGCTATTCGTTTCTTTTGTAGCATTCCAATTGTGCAAGTTACCTGAGTCAAAATAAATCTATAAGATTATGTCTTCAATCATTTCTCCTCTTGCTACCACTGCATGTTTATTCAACTTATCCATGATTAGCACTCTTTATTATCAAACACTGACATGTATTTTTGATCCATCATATGACCTACATAAAGTGGGTTCTTCTCCAATGCTAGTGTCAACAATGTTTCCTAAATAATCTTCTTCTTTCCATGCAATGATGGAATTCCAAATATTCCATTTCCTTTAGCTTCATAAACTCTATCATCACCAAAGATAAATTTACCAAAAAAATGTCATTTATTTTAGTAAACAACTCCTCCCGAGATGTCATATGATTTGAACATCCTGAATCAATATACCAAGCTTCACTTTTTTCATTATGTACCATAAAACTAGATATGAATAAATTTTCATTTTTGGTTTCTTCAACAACTATATTGGTGCCTTTATGATCCATATCTTGTAATTTTGCATAACAATCTTTTTCAAGGTGGCCAAATTTATGACAATAATAAGAATGTGGTCCTTTCCTTTATTGAAATTCATCTATTCCTCTTCATCTTCCACTATATCCTTCTCTGCTTCATCCCCTTTCCCATCTAGACCATTTTCCTTCCAGACATATGGAATAAAAAAAATCGATTAAAATTGGAGAGTCTTCACAAATGTTCCTTCTAGACAATTTAGTTAAAAAATCATAGAAATACAAATTTGTTGGGCAATAGGTTTAGCCAGAGTATGCATTAAATTTATAGAATGCCAACTCAAGGCATCAAACAAGATTAATCACATTCTGAGCATGTCCATTGCAACAATTAAATCATTCCACAATTAAAAATCAATACATAGAGAAAACTCCAAATATTTACTCACAGACTTACATTAAATAAGTAAAGCCTCCTATCGCTTTTCTTTTAAATCAAATATTCAGAACTAAACAGATTAATGTAACATAATTTATTCTCAAAAATTAGAATGTGATTCAGTGGTTGAAAGGGTTATTCAGTTCTTTGGGATTTAACCCGACCCAAAACTTATATAACC
This sequence comes from Picea abies, assembly GCA_900067695.1. Classification (NCBI taxonomy): domain Eukaryota; kingdom Viridiplantae; phylum Streptophyta; class Pinopsida; order Pinales; family Pinaceae; genus Picea; species Picea abies. The sequence continues at coordinate 7,559 of CBVK0102635822.1, forward strand.
AACATTATTTTTGATATACAACATACACCATACAATACATGAAATGCAAATGTAATAAACATAACATAAATTTAGAAGTCTAATATGAATTCATTGGCATCAACCAATAGTTTCATTTTCTGTATATACATATATTGACTAGTAGCATTCAAGTAGAGTCCAATGGATTGGAAAATGGATAAATAATGAACAAGGAAATTCCATTACAATTAGTTCAAATTTGGAAAAACAACAATGCTAGAATTCACTTTCTACATCACAAAAAACCATCAATTGAATTTACCAACTTGATATCAGAAATACCAAACAGTGACAACAAATTTCTTAATATAATTAAGTACAATTTAATCTTATTAAGATTTCAAAGACAAAATAAAAATATTGTAACCTATGATGACAAAGTCAACGATGTTCTTCAGCAGATGGTGCTCCTTCCTTCCTTCCTCTTGCTAATCATGGAGACTTCACCAGTACCTCCCAGCCAATGCTAGGGGTACTCTTCTTCCCTCTTATCCCCTGAACATGAAAAGTGGCCAAGCACACACAAACCAAAATACTCTATCTCCAAGCTTGCCTCGCAAGGTAGAGCCACCAGTCTATATCAATCTCGGTATCCCAACTCTCACAAGTAAAACCCGTCAAAAATATTTTGGTAGCATAAATTTACCAATAACCAGTCTCATCCCCTTTCCCATATAGACCATTTTCTTTATAAGAATTTCCTCACTCACACATGCCCACATGCACAATTAATTAACTTTTAGTTAAATAAATTAGGAATTTTTTTCACCCTCACACTTGTCATCCTCTCCCCAAGTTGCACAATTAATTACATATATTATTTTAATTAAAATTCATTTTCCCTCACCTTTCCCAAAAGTGATCCTTAAATCGCTCTTAGTTATCTCTTTATACCCATGATTCTCATTTAATGACTGACTCCTTACTAAATATGAGTTACAGTTAAAATATGAATCTTCTTCTAGTTAGACTAGTGGTAACTAGACTCTAGATACCATTCTATGTGTACACCTATTCTTTCATGCTTTATTCCTTTCTTATTTTAAAATTCCATTTTGGTATTTTCTTGCACACATATGCATTTTATCAAATCTTTATATTTATCTCACTTTTCTTTAGATTGATTAATCTCTAATATTTTATTTTATTTTAACATTTTATTTTAGTCCCCTAACTAAACTTAGACTTAGGCCTTGTCTTAGAATAGGCTTAGACTTTTATGTGGATTTATAATTAATAAAATTGCTCATTAATTAATTATTTTAAATCCGATAATGTCAAATCAATTTATTGTTTTCTAGGCTGCCTAGATTCATTGACTTGAGTTTTTAAATTACGCAACGTGCTCTCCAAGATGCACTCCCATGCTCCAAGGGTGCCACTGATCTTTTTACTGGTTTTTGTATTGTGTCCAACCCTTAGAGTCAACACTCCACTTGGCCAACCTTGTGAGAGACTAAGGGCTTCTAAGGAATAAGGACTTTGCCTTATTTTGCGCCCCTTAGAATCTTCATGAGTGATTGTCTCAGTCTTCCCTCACAACATATTGGACATCTCGAACTAGGTAATCATTAACCTACAATTCGATCCAAAGTGGGAGTGTTAGTAGGCTGTGACAGGGACGCTGCCACACCTCTCCCTTAATATATTTTCTTTGTGCATGGCCCCTTTACTCCTTGTGTGAGTCAGATTAGCAAGCTTTCGTTAGCATGCATTCATTGAAAAAACATTGTCATTGATCCATATGTATAATCATACTAAATCAATCATCTCACACATATGCATAAAATGAAATACTCAAACAAAACACAATCCACTCCCTGACTCAATCTGGAGTCCAAGGAGGTCCATTGATGCCATTGACTTCCACAATCTATCAAGCATCCTACACACTAAAGGAAAACTTGTCGATAGCATATGTCAATACATATCTATCAAATAACAATAAATCACAACCCATCAACATCATCACGCAAAATACATAATCGAAACAAATAACAATGTAGTATAGCCGGATCACTTGCATGCAAGTGTCCTCAATGAATAAGCCGATAACATGTGATCAGTAGAGTGTGACGTTACATAATACCTCTTCCTCCCACACTCGGACGTCGAGTCATTCTTCGTCCTCTAACCATGACACCTGCATAAAACAATTTTCAATTTATATTAGTAATTGTACATCTTTAATTAAAATTTGCATTGGAATTCATAACGAGTCTAGTGTCACAGAGTAGAACCTTTCTCTGATACCATATGTAACGTCCCTCTTAATATAATCATCAATGAGTAAGAATTTACAAATAATGTAAACATTTAATTAATAAATCATCGAATAACTCAAAATTTTGCGTAATTAATTTCAACATTATAAAGTGTAAATAAAGTAATGCATCATTTATTCAAAAGTATAAATTCATACCATCAAGAACTATTTAATTGTCCAACATTAATTCTAAATGATTCTATCTACTCACACAAAAGGTGTTCATGTGAATTCATCACATCTACCTTACTTAGGAATTCTCAACTTGCACCTTATTTTTTAGACCAAAAGCACAGGTGGTAAATTATATTACAATAAAATCATTAATATAATTCATTTAATCCAATTCGCTTTCTAAATGATTAAATAAAAATAATCACTAACATAAAATCATAAAATATAAATCATTGATATCAATCAACAATTTATAAACATAAATGGAGATCAATAATAAAATTCATTAATGTCAAATCATCAATATATAAATTATTAATGAAAAATGACTAATATGAATCATTAACCCATTCGTTTAATATTTCGTTAACATACCTATTAACTATATTGCAATATATTATTTGTAGATACACACACACAGATATATATCCTTGTACATAGCTAGAGAAACTATTAAAAACAATTGACTTCTACTTTTACTATTGATAGTAGAGAATAAACATTAATCATATGTAAGGTTCAAAATTTAGACATTTCAGTAAATTAATAAGAAAATATTTCACTTCCTTCAAAACGACCCTATTCATTTGATTCCTGAACCTACGCCAACCATATAACACTTCAACTGAGCAACCCCATAACATCAAAGTTCAGGAACTCTAATTAGATTCTCTTTGCCACTTCCACTCTTCCAAAAATGCTACTGCATGATCACAATTGAATCTCTTCAAGACCCATTTCCTCATATTCTGAAATATTTAACCTCCTCTTGCTGCAAAATATCCTAAGCATCCACTAGAAATAGTCCATAACCCATTTATGAATTTTCACATACAACAGTTTACATCCAACACACTTTAGATCATACAATGTACATATTATAGACTCCTTCATGTCCACCAACCAAGCACCGAACATACTTCATACCTCTAACAATTGCCTACTTTGTTTTTCAAGATATAGACATGGACATGTTGCTAGCATTGAACAGTTCATATATACAATGTATATATGAATAAACACACATATTCAGATGAGGAATCCGCTTGATATAGGTTGTACAAGAGGATGTTGGTACGTTATTATTTGGTCTGTTATAATTTGGATCAGAACTATGAATGTAATTTGTGTGGAGCATATATAGAATTCCTGGATATGATAGTCTTATAGATTATATATTTAATTATCAATATAAATATATATAATTATATTTACAAGAATATACAGTCTCTAATCTAGCCATTCGGTCCATGAAAATTTAAAAAAAAATACATATAATTTACAAGAGAAATGTATCAATTCAACCATTTGGTCCACGCATATTTTAAAAACAATACATATATATTACAGAATAATGTCTTGATTTAAAACATTAAATCCAAATGTACATTCAGTATATTTAATCAACATTCCATAAAATATTAAAATAACTAGAACAATAAAAATACCATAACCAAAAAAGTTAGAAATTGGAGGTAGATATTTACTCTGGAAGCTTGATCAACGTCCTTTATTGCTAATCAAGAGACTTCACCAATACCTCCCAGCCAATGCTAGGGGTACTCTTCTTCCCCCTTATCCCCACGAGCTGCAAAGGTATCATACACAAAATTTCAGAAACTATAGCTCAAGCTTTCCCTCGCAAGGAGAGGCTTCCACCTCTTTCGCAAATCCTGCAGCCCAACTCACACAAGTAAACTAGTCACATCAAAATTTGACACAAGTAATCATCCACCAATAGGGTCTTTCCCTCCTTCTTCTTCCTTCCTTTTATAAGAAAATTTGTCTTGACACTTGTCAATTCATTCATAATTAACTAATTTTTAATAATTAAATTTAGGATTATTCACCCTCAACACATGTCACACTTTCCTCTAGTTGCACATGTTTTAAGTTCTTTTAATTAAATAAATTATGCATTTTCCCCACATCCACAATTAGTTCCTATATTTTCTCCTAGTTGTCCCTTAGTTCCCTAATTTCTCCTTTATTGTGTCTCCTAACTAAATTACAGTTAGAGTTTGATTAGGCCTCTTCTCTTAGTTAGGATTTAGAATCTACATTATCTTAGGATTCTAACTCTATGTTGACAACCCATTCTGTCATGAACTAATTTCTTCTTATTAAAAATATTTTTATTAATTTCATGCACACATTGTGCACATGTATTAACTTTTATTCTCCCTTTTCTAGATTTTAATTAGTCTAATTTACCTTAGACCCAATTCTATAAAATTTAATTAGGAATAACTATTAGACTTAGATTTTATTATGTTTTCCAGTTTATAAATTTGTATAATTTATATTTTGTTTTCTATCCGTTCTAAGTATTTGTTTTATTCTCTAATGTCTTCTAGACTTTTAATAACTCATTAAATTATTCTTGTGATGTTTCCTTCAAGATGCACCTAGGCACTCCAAGGGTGCCACTCGCCATTTGAATTAGTTTGGAAGTTGTTTGACGCCTGGAGTCAATACTCCACTTGTAGACCTTGTGTGATACTAAGGGCTTACTAAGGAATAATGAATCTAACTTATTGTGCACCCCTCAGAAATCCTCGTGAGTGACTGTATTAGTCTGCCCTCATGACATTTTGAACCTATCAGGAGAAAGGTATTCATTAACCTTTGTTCCAGGTCAAAGCGAGAGAGCTATTAGGTTGTGAGAGGGTCGATGCCAAACATCTCCCTAATCTATCTAATATCTCTGTATGACTTATTTACTCCACAGGTGAGTCAAGTTATCAAGTGTAACCATGCATGCATCCACTGACAGAGATAATATTAATAACTCTTATACATGAAATCCATAACTAAATTCATCATAATACATGTGTAATAAAAAAAATTACTCCTAATCAAAGTCAATGGTCCACCCCCCGAATCAATTCGAAGTCCAAGGAATTTTTTCGATGCCATGAACATCCTCATCATGTCACATTTCCTGCACACTAAGGAAACCTCATTATAATACCTTCCAATTCTATACATCAATATTAATAATATTTCAAAATTCCAATTCTCAATCATAGTATAAACTCATAAACCAAATCAGATAATCATAATGTGCCATGTTTAGTCGAATCACTTGCATGCAAGTGTCCTCAAATAATAATCAGTTTTATGAAAATGTGCTCAGTGAAATATGGATGTTACAGTAATCCTTAATTGATGTTTCTATTTAAAATTTAGATTACTTGAGGAAGGCTTATGCAAATAGTTAAGATGATATCCTTTCTTTATTTTCCATAATGATTATATGCTACACATTTTATACTATTGGAAAACTATCCTACTAAATGGAGAATTTTGTTCAAAGTGTAAATGTGACTCATGTTCAATTATGTGAATCAATCTTCCTAGTGCCTAGAAAGCTAGGGAAGAGGGAAAAGACTTGGAAAATACCTATTATAGTTAACTTCGGTAAAAATGCTAAAAGGGGGAGTTCATCAAATTTTTACTCTCTTCCTAACACTTGCAATTTCACTCATTATCTTTAATTATCCCTTGTAAAACTTTGTACATGGAAATATAAGGTCAAGGGACAAATCTTGGGAAAACTATTTCGCTTGAGAAATATCACAAAAGAATTTTCCTACCTTGGAGAGAGGAGGATGGATAATCAAGAATTGTTCTAGTGTTTTATGTATAAAAAATTTATGTTTTAAATTGTGTAATTGGTAAATTTAATAATTAGTTTTTCTAACTTGGTCTGAGAGGACTAATGGAATAGGAGCGTGATTGACCAAATACGGATTATAATGCATATTTTTTCCTAGCCATTATTTCCATTTGGGCCCTTGGGATGCCACTGTTGAGTATCATACTTGACCAATTAGAGGTAATCATCAGGGCCCAAAGGGATAGTAATATCCTTACATAGGGGTGCCACTATGGAGTATGTTATCTGACAAACTAGGGGTATGCATCAGTGGATTGAGAGGTGGTCATATCGATGAACTCCATAAGCTTTTCAGGTTTAGGAGTGTTTAATCCTAGGAGCCTCTCCACCACACCATGGTCAATTAGTTATAGATTTGGTTTGTAGAATGCATTTTGGAATTATGTGAGTCATCGATAGATATTTTGGTGCACCTTACTTTCCTCGGCCCGTTGATATTGAGCCTACTTGGGGACAATTATTTTATGAACATAACTACATTGGGTGAGTGGAAAACTAACCCTTGGGTATGACCCGTCGTCCTTCCCCATCCCCACACAATTATGTTATCATACTTTTCATGTATCACTGGTTGTATCATCACTTGGAACTTATTAAAGCAGAGGATCTATAGGTACTATAAGTTATATATCATCATGATACGACCATAAGTTCTTGGAATATGTTACTCAATGTTAAATTGTTTGAATGCATTTCTTAACAATCACATTCCTTTCATATTAGTTTACTCTTGTTTTATTAATCTATTTAATTAGATTTGGATTACTTGTCTCCTAGATTTAACGAAAATAAAATGTTATCCAGGTAAGACCTTTGTGGTCTATTTCAAAGTGGTATTAGATCATATTTTCCCAAAAATAGGTACCTCTTTGACAAATTTGTTTTATTATCATTTAGGGAAGGGATTTATTGAAACTAAGTTGGGTCACACCCATAAAGGATTCCTTCTCTCTCTCTCTCTCTCTTTTTCTTTTTCTTCTTTCAATTTTTTTTTTTTTTAATTTCCTTGATTTTTTTTTTGGATTCTTCCTTTCATTATTTGAATGTAAAAATAAATAAATTACTTTGACCTCAACATATTAGTAGTATAGTTCTGGATCCTAAAATTTATTTAGCTATACCATCGAAATAAATTAAATTCAAACCCTAACCTTTCACGTGCAACAAAACATATCTCCATTCCTTCTGTATCTACATAAATTTGAAGGAGCAAAAAAAATTGAATGGTTTTTCTTCACAATACATACAAAGACTTGAATTTCCATATCCTAGTTTAATCAATTGTCAAATAGTTTTTTCTTGTCATTCACATTCATTATTTACTTGGTTGTATAAATGAGTCTTTGCATTAAAACCTAACACTTTAGATGATAGAATCATAAAAAAATATTATATAGAACCTTTTCTTAACAACATTTTAGAATTTTGGATTGAATGTGCATATATATAAGAACAACATCATAAATCCATCTTATCTTCTTTCAAGAACAAAGAGATTCGAGTCTCATTTGTTTAGATCCCTCTCGGTATGTAATAGATCTGAAGCTAAAATGGATTCACAGTTTGACTTGTTAAAGAATACTATTTCAAACTTCGATAATGTTTTGCAGTGGATAATATTGGAACTTATGTGGTGAATAATATTGGAACTTCTGAGGTGGATAATATTGGATATTCTTTGTTGAAAAAAATTGGAACCTATGAGTGAATAATATTGGAACTTTTGCGGTCTTCTATGGTGAATATTTTCCAATATTTTCCAATAATATTGAATAATATTGGAACATTTGTTGTCTTATGCGGTGAATACTGTTTGGGACTTCAACAATATTCTACTGTAAAAAAACATTGGAGATTCTACTGTGAATAATATTGGAACTTCTGCAGTGAATAATATTAGAAATTTCGAGTAAACTTAGTGAGATAGATATGTGTTTCTTCACCACGCAGATTCAAAACCTACATGTACCAGGTACAAACTTTTCTTATATAGTTCTAATTTATTTATTTATTTCCTTTTCTTTCTAACACAATGAGTAATTCACCCTAGATACCAAAAAATCTCAAGGGGGGACATAAAAAAATAACCCTTTAAATTCTATATGAATATATAGAATCAATAGAAAAGCATATAGACGAGAGAGAATCCAAACATAAAACAGAGCTAGAAACAATGTTTCATAACCAGTTTAAATCCTTTGAAGACAATATTGAGACAAAGATAGAAAACATAATTTTAGGGTTGGAGAGTGAGTTGCACAAATTGAAGGCTAGATTACAAGAAATATAAAAACAAAGCCAAGAAACAAACTAGTCAATCAACGAGGCAGGCAGAGGTTGTAGAAAATAATAATCTTGGGGATAAGATTATAGAGCTAGAAGAAATGCTAATGAGGAATTTTTTTATACATTTTTTGGAACCTCAATTTGATATGAAACCCATCAAAAAAGGAATGAACAATATCATATAATTAGACCATGAACGTAACAAAATTTCTTGAACCTCATAATTTTTTGTGCAAAAGAGAATAAAGATGAGGACACCCTCCCAATAGCTAGGGAATAATTCAAAAATTGAGACAACTTACCTCATAGAAACAAAGAGGTTGGGTAAAATAATCGAACATAAATATAGGTTGATCCAACTTAAGGTAATCACTATTGACCATAAATATGGTATACTAAACAAAAATCCAATATTAAAAGGGTTAGGAATATTTATCAATTAATATCTCAATCTAGAGGACCAAGCTTAATTAAGGAAGGAATTTCAAAAGATAAAAGAAGTCAAGAAGAAATGGAAATGGGAAATCATTAAGACTCGAAAGACTATTATTATGGATAGAGACCAAAAGATAATGATCAACAACAATTTGGGACACTCTGGATCGTCTTTTGAAACTATTGTCGTTTTCCATGGACCAAAGAGCCTATACAAAGTTGTATATCGAGTGACATTGACATTATTCTAGTGGTTGAAACTTGGGAGAATGAAGAATGTAAAGTCCCCAATATAGAAGGATTTTCTTTGTGGTTCACATGGAATAAGAAGTCCTCCCATAGAGTGATTGGAGGCATAGCATGTTAAATAAAAATGGATGTCTCTCCTCATGCCCGACTTCATAATAAATATCTTCTCAATAAATACATATGGATGGATATATATGATATTAGAATATTTATATAGCACTATGTTATTTTGCACCTATTAACTCTATTTTTTATACAAAAAAAATCTAGATAAGAATTGTCCCTACAAAATCTTAGAGTAAGATATCTACAATAAGAAAAATGAAGGTAGTATGCTCTTGTTAGGATACTTTAATTCTATAACTACATCCAATAAAGCTATCATTTTAAGTAAACACTATGTTATCTCCAGGATTCCTTCTAGGTTGTGACTCGAAGAAGCCTAGTAACTTAAAATATGTTTTGGTTTTCTATGTATGTTGAATCAAATGGGATAACTAAACAGTTGGTTCAGATTCAAGAGACTTAAATATATATAACCATATGAGACAATGCTTTCAAAAGTCAATAATTAGATAAATAACTGAACTGATGGGTGAAGAAAGACTGTAGTTATCAACCAGAACACCAATGCGATGGGATGAATAAAGATAGTACAGATTACTATTAAATCAATGTTTATGAGTTGACCAATGAGAAAACAATCATTTGAAACTAGACAAACTTAGATAAGAGTAATCATCCAAAGTACAGGAACAGAGAGAAGATGGCAATCTGACATTAACAATGAAAGAAACTTGTGTATTTGTATTATATGCAAAAGGTCTAGTACAATAGCAGTATGGTATAGTCTCTAGACTCAAACCATTAGTTTATAAAACTTATAGGCTTTATAGCCTTTACAGTACTATTCCAGATACTGAAAGTATGGATCTGTTATGCTAAAAATAGAAAATCAAAACAGTTCACAAAATTAGGATTAATTCCTATCTTAAGGGTCAAACCCTGATCATGATGATCTTCAAAGTATTTGATAGCTTCAACATTTATTCAAATGATGATGTCAAAGAAGCTCAAAATCTTCCCAAATCCCAAAGATAACAATCGGTTACAATCAATTTTTGAAACTGCCTACCACAAAAATTGGGCCATACTGCTGAAAACTGGGGCTCAGAGATGGATTCAGTTCTCCACGTCTCTGACACCTGTGTATAAAAAAAAAGAGGTTATTGTTATTTGACATGCTATTCACAAAATCCTCTGATCGTTTCTCAAAATGATCCTCCAGTCGCTCAGAATCATCATTTGCAAATGATGATTCAACACAGTAGAAACGCCACATTTCTGAAAAACGCAGCCTCATATTGTGGGGGACTTTTGACTTCCTTCCTGAGCTCAAAATTCAGACATGAAAGTACCATTGGAAATATTAGGATGTCTAGTTGTCAATCGACTATTTGAGAGTGTAAAGAAACCTCTCCATGGCTAATAAAATTGAGTTTTTCCAAGGCAGTTTATAGTTTGAAAAACCTGCGATTTTAGTGGTTTAGAGTGCCCCAAAATTGTGATTTTAGCTATCGAAAGTTAATGCCTTTGGTGGCTTACCGAGTTTTAGAACATATCCATTAGCCACTAAAACCTGTCTTTTGAAATTTTTTACAAATAAAGCGCTGACTCAAGAGTTCTTATGAAATACAAGTCTAAAGCTCTGTTTAAAAGACTCAAAAATATAAGATGCTTCATCTAATGACTTTCCTATCACCTAATAAAATAAATTTGACCAATTTATTTGAGGAGATAACATCTAGCTCCTATTGTAGATGAAAATCCTCCCTGTGAGGTTTCAAGAACCACAGAACTTATGCCTTTCTTGGAAAAAACAAAACTCAGACTAAAACTAGACTCTAGTATTCCATTGGGCATGGAGTCAACAGTTAACCATTCTCTACAAACCTATAGTTTGCTCTGCTTATTTAACAAACTAGAAAATGAAAAGAATCTATATGCTCATATGACGAGCTTATTCTTCTACCTACTCCTACGCTAACCAACTGCACTTCTCTTGATCAAGTAAAATCATGCTTCCAATGAAGCCATGTAAGAAACTGATTAACTGATAAAATTCTTGATTTGGACCCCAAAAATATAGAAAACCATAGCATGTGGAATTGTAATTTAAAAATATGACAAAACCATCCTTCATTTGACAAAAATATTTTGACATTTATGCTGCTCATAGACCCCAAATAGTTATCAATAGGGTCATCAAATTCACCAAGAGATACCTCTTTAAGTTGTTGTTCCAACTGTAAACTGAAATGTTGTTGTTGGATGCCTTCCCTGATCTCAATGTTGAATGTAGGCTACTTGAACTTTGTCAAGAAAACCTGCATGATCAATTGTTGATCTAAACTTATCTGCTCCCCTTCGCTATATCCCCATGATTTAAATTTATCTCTATGATGTGCTGACCCATTACAACTGACAATTTTTAAGAGAGAAGAAGAGATATGTTCTTCATCTTCTACATCATTGTCTTGATAATGATCAAATGAAAAATGAGTCTTAAAATATGTATCATGAAGAAATTTATGACTACTCTCTCCAATAATGACCTCTTTGGTAGATATGTCAAAACTAGAAAGATCTTCATTGAAAAACAGACTCACAACTGTCACCAGTCATAACATGCATACATTTTTGATTAAATTTTTGATGAAGAGTAGAACTAGATGAGATTTCATTAGTCAACAAACCCTCATAAACTTTAAAATCTTCCTTCTCATCACTATATTTGTCAAATATGGGGATATCTGGATCAAATCATAATAACAGAGATGAATATTCTTCAATAGAATTATCAACAATATGATCTTGAAATAGATTTGGAAAAATATAACCTTCTTCCTCATAATTATCAGTGTTTCCATCAAAATTTGAAACAAAATATACATAAGGAGAAAGAGAGTCATCATGATGTTCTAGCTGGAGATTAGATGCTTCCTGAAAAGCCTGTTTCTCATGGTAACTGCAGCTTTCCTTGATCTACAAATTTAAAAAGTGTGGACTACCCTTACTGATTTCAATGGACATTTGACCAACAGATAGTTGATCATCTCCATGTGTAGCTAAAGAAACTGTTATCTCCTCAAATAACAAAGTCAAATTTGTTTATTTAGGTGATAGGAAGTCATTGAAAAATACATTTCTAAATNNNGTCATTGAAAAATACATTTCTAAATTTTTTAAGGTTCATTTTTGAGAGCCTTATGTTTGTAATAAAGATTTAAAAACATTGGATTTGTTTTTTTTTCAAAAAAGCCAAAAATCAAGTTTCGGTGGCTAAGCTCCTTCCCAAAAGGGCTTCTAAGCCACCGAAATCCCTAGCTTTCGGTAGCTTAAACCCAAAATTTAGGGCTATTTTAGCCACCAAAAGTGCAAAAAAGTCTGTTTTTATTGCGCTGAGTCATCATTTTCAAATGATGATTATGAGTGACAGGAGAATCATTTTGAGAAACCAACGAAGGTTTTTGTTTATAACATGTCAAATAACAATAATGTCTCTCATTTTTCCAACATGTGTCATAGATTGGGAGAATCAAATTCATCTCTAAGCCCTAATTTTCGGATCTCAAAATTTCCCTGTTTGGCACATGTTTTTGAAATGCAGATCCCAGGAAAATGAAAATGAATATCAAAGAAATGAGAGAGGTGTTTTCTCACAAAAAACCAATCTACAAAAGCCTCTTCCAGTTTGTACACAACGGGTTTGGTTGGAGAGATCTGGGTCAATCTTTGAGAAGCATATTTCCATAAATTTCTGTCTTTTCTAGCCACCTCACAAATTTGAATTTGAGATAGGAGAAGAGGTTATCAGATCCAT
>CBVK0102635830.1:0-13257 GCA_900067695.1 Picea abies
TCGAGCAAGTTGTTTTCAGTTCTGCAGTTTTACAGTTTCAACCTATTTTATTTATTCAATAGTAGTTATTATTCACTAGATATTTTTTTTTGTTCTTCATATCTCTGTTTTTTTGTATTCATTATGTTATTCATTTCATTCCACTCATAAATACAGATCAATTGTGGGAGACGATGACCCCCATGTGGGGATGCCCACTACCCACACATCATCCTAATTGTAGTATCCCCTACCTAGGCAACGATTGACATGCATCTAGAAGCAGACCGATATAGATGGAGGCTAAAATGAAAAGGCGATAGTTAATGGGGGGAAATGATAATTCAAGTAATGGAAGTACATAGAATTGGTTCAGTGACAGACTTCATGAGACGTTCATGTGGGATGATGCCCATGGTGTTACCCTTCAGTACAGATGAAATAATCAGCAAACGAGATTGAAATTGGGATCATGGGAGAAGTACGAAATCCATTAATCATGATATGAAGAGGAGACAAAGATGGGATTTGAGGCTAATTATAGGATCCATCAATATAAGGAGGTGGTTGGTTAGTATGCACATAATCATAGTTAATTTGGGTATGAACCTCCCAGGTGCAGAAGACAGGTTTTCGAGAGAGTCGTGGTGCCTGTGAAAAGTAAGGAGGTTGGTGACTTGGGGGTCCTCCACCACCCTGGGTCGCTCAATTCTATCTGCGTGGAACATTTTAAGGTGGGATACCCCTTAATCCTAGAGAAAAAACATCAGTTAGATAACACCGCCTCTCTGGTGGCTAAAGACGAAGATTTGGTTGCAGCGCAGGGGCATAGATACTGGGAAAAGTAAGGACGCCATAAAAGGACACAACTCGACTAGGACTTGTGGGTGACTCAAAAAGAATATAGGGGAGGGGTAGTAGAAATTTTCAGTAGACCCGATGGCCCACACCAGAGCAGCGAGAGTTGTTGGAGAGGCAATAAAATGCTTCCATGGCCTCTACTTGGTGGTAGAAAAGAGGGCCATGTACACTATTTAGGAGGTGGTCCTCAAGAAGAAAAAGGCTATCTCAGATGATGATATTTTGTTAGAAGCCAAGGATTGGGTAACATACCAAAGGCAATCTTGTACTAGGGAAACAAAACACTTCCACCTCATAGAAACTTATTAGCTAACCAAGGCTTTGGTGGCCCAGGCTGTGGCGCAACAATAGATAGAGAACATAGCCACTATGCACGTCATGCACATCTTAGAGGCCAAATTTGATTTGTAATGTAAAGCCCAATTTGGATTTTTTTTCCACGAGAATGTTAGGAGACCAGAGTTCACAACAAAGGCACGCAGAGGGTAGTGTCAGTCAGGGGGGGACCAAGGAACAACAAATTAGGTCGGATGATGACCAGTCGAAACCTATCAAGTTCCCTAAGGAAGAAACATTCATGGGAGCAGGGCAATCAGACAACTGAAAGATGGACTCAACCTTGGGTTATCTTCAGTTCTCTCCTACACTTTGAATGATGCAATTGTTTTTCTTTTTGGTTTTTTTCTCCTCCATGGGGAATATGTTGTTAAGCCCTAGGCTGAACTCTGTAATAGTTGAGACCATTGTCAAGAGGAAAAATATCTAGTTAGACTATAGTAGATTCCTCGATAAGTGGATTATCAAAAACTCAGAAACCCTAAATTCTAGATTAGAAGTCTCGTTTCCATTTTGTAAGATTCCCTAAAATTATAACTGTGTTATTTTGTGTATACTTAATAAAAAAATCATAAAACAAAATTAAATAAATTAAATTGAAAATGACAAAATAAATTAAAACTATATAAATCCATTTTTTTTAAATATAATGAAATAAACTAAAACAAAGATAAATTTATTTTTTTAAACAATAATAAAATCAATTAAAATCAATATAAATTTATCAAACAAATAAATCATAAATTTTTCCATAAAAATCAAAACTTTAAACAAAGAGGAACAGAGCCTCATCCTCAAATCATACCACCAACATAATTTGGAAATATAAACTCAGTACATGTCAAGATAATCAAATTTATTTATTTAAAAGTTAAATAAAATACTTTCAATTTTATTATATAGAACTTAAATTATAGTTAAATCCCCTTTTCATAACAAAATCTTTCAAAGAAAATATGTTTTTGAAATGGACATGGCATAGTATTCCTTGACCTTTGAAGAAAAAGATGATGAGTGTAGTAAGTAATAATTTTTAAAGAAAATGCTCTACAATGTATTATGTATATAAAGATGAAGAAGCCTTGGCAAAGTGATCAATTATAATGTACAATAAACATCTTACTACAAAGCATTTAATATTTTGTATAGTGATAAAACCAATAGTTTACACCCTAATATACATAATATAAAAAATTTTCTTACATAACATGAAACATGAAATGTTTTATACTAAATTGTTTAGCATTTAATATTTTGTATAGTGATAAAACCAATAGTTTATACCTTAATATACATAATATAAAATTCTTTCTTACATAACATGGAACATGAAATGTTTTATACTAAATTGTTTATTGTAGAGAATTCAGTTGTATATTTTGGTTATTTTTAGACATAAATTTGAACGAAATCTTAATTTTTTGTTATTTAAATTGTAATTCTAAATATATAAATAGATTCAGTGTGTTGAAAAATTCATAGAGCACTTAGATTATACAAACTTAACGACTCAAATCTACAAATCCAACAATTTATAACCTAATTTTTTTTTTTTTAAATATCCTAAAAAAAAACTAGAACATACAACGTTTAAACTTCCTACTTAGACAAAGATATCCATTCCACCCACCGTTGAATCTGTTAGCCAAATTACATGTCAATATCCAATGTCAATCATGCCTCCCTGAAACTCAAACCCAGAACAAAGGAATCTCCATTGTTAGCCAAAATGAAGACATAACACGTCGATATCCAATGTTAATCATTTGATATATAATATCGATCCTCCTCAAAACTCAAACCCAGGGAATCTCCACTCCATAGTCTACACAGTGCAAATACAACAGCATGGTCACAAGTTCAATACTCGAGACAGGGAATCTGAATCATATCATAAGAAAACATTCTCAAGTTCAATACTTGAGACAGGGAATCTGAATCATATCATAACATTCGCAAGTTCAATACTCGAGACACGGATCTGAATCATATCAAGTCGCAAGTTCAATACTCGAGACAGGAAATATGAATCATATCATAAGAAAACAGTCTCTATTAATTGATTCAACATATTGTGGGGTCTTCTCGAGCAGCGAAAAAGATTCAAAATACAGACTTCGTCATCATCCATATTTTTATCACTTTAATATATACAGTCCCTTCCTTCCAGATTAAGGCTCTTTAAATGAAATCCAATGTTTTCTGAGTTTGATAGAATTCTGCAATCGTTATTGTCTTAGACATTGTTACCTTATGATCGAAAGCAAGCAAGCAAGAGAACAACAAATTGAACATCTACAGCTGTATATTTACTCATAAATGCACACACAGGATCAAAGAAAACTGGAGCTATTGCTCTTCAGAAACTTCTGACAAACTCCATTGATGCCAAAAATAGGTTTATATACAGCAATGAAAACTCTTTGTACCCAGGCTGATTGACAAGTTGTTGTTGAAGTTACATATTTGGCTTCTGTTGATTAAATCATCATAATGGGTTGTTTCTTGGATGCCCATGAAATTGCACCTGAACCAAGATGAAATACATATCCTGAAGTACTATTTCTATCATCTAGACTTTCTGCAATTATTTTCAGTGCTTGAGAATAAAATACATTAACTTCTTGTTCGTGCAATGTATCTTAAAATCATTTTTCCAAATTTCTAGTGCATTTTTTTAGGTGTTTCCATAAACCTAGAAATCAAGCTAACTACAAACATAATGTCTGGTCTAGTGGAAGTGAGATACATGAGATTGTCAATTAATCTCTTGAACAATGTGGGATCTACAATTGAACCTTTTTGTTTTTGAGTTTTTTTCATTTTGGTATTGGTGTGGGCGTTTCCTTGCAATTGATCATTCTAAACCTTTTCAATCCATCCAATGCATATTTTGTTTTACTTATAAAAATTGCAGAATTTGACTGATTTACCTCTATGCCAAGGAAGTACTTCATCAAACCTAAGTCCCTCATCTCAAATTCCTATTGCATTGATGCTTTAAACTCATCTACTGACATGTTTCTAGTGAAAATCATGTCATCAACATATAAGCAAACAATTATAATTCCACCTTCTTGATTTACCTTTGTATATAGAGTGGGCTCATTGTTGCTTTTGTTGAATCCATGGCTGATCAAATAAGATTTTATCCTGTTATACCAAGTTCTTGGTGCTTGCTTGAGTCCATAAAGTGCCTTCTTCAAACTGTATACCTTGTCTTCTAGTCATTGCCTCTTAATCTTGATCTGCCTCTACCTCTTGAGATAGAAACCTGAGACATGAAAGCATTTTACAAAAAATCATCACATCTATTCATTATGCATTCATGGGATAACAAAGTTCCCAACAACTCATCTATTGATAATTGTGACAATTCCTTAGACTCTTCAATGGCTATAACCACTGCATCAAATTTCTTGGCCAATGTTGTAAGAACTTTCTCTATCACTTTTTGATCTGAAAGTTCTTCACCATCCATCAATAATTAATTTATTATGTCCATGACTTGAGTCATGTACTAATCTACTGACTCTAAGTCTTTCATCTTTAAATTCTCAAAATTCATTCTTAAGGTCTGCAACTTGACTATATTGACCTTGGTAATACCTTGATAGTTGGTCTCTAAGATGTCCCAAGCTACCTTTGAGAATTTGGATGCAAATATTTTAGGAAATATACTCTCATCCAAACCATTTTGAATGAAATAGAGTGCATTTGCATCATTTTTCCTATTATCTCTAAGCTGATCCTTTTGAGCACTTGTCAATGCTTGCTTCCTAACCAACAGGTTTTGCATACCCATGAGCTACAATCTCCTAAACATAATGAGAATGTAATAATGTTATTGTTTTGATTATGCACACTTCATAATTTTTTCATGTGAAAAGATGGATTTGTGGTTGTACTAGGCTATTACTACTAGAAACCATCTTTATTTTTTATTTTCCTTCAAAAACATTTTAACTAACAAAGTGAACTTCTTACTTTAAACCAGGATAGATTTATCTAAACCTCTTACTTTAAACAAAGATAGAGCTATGTGAACCTCTTACTTTAAACCAAGATTTTTACCCCAATTAAAAAATAATTATGTTTCATAGAACCCAGAAAAAAATTATATGCAATAAAATCCCCTCAATCTTACAAACATTCCTTCGAGCATAAGTTCAAAATTTTATGCAACTTCTTAAAAACAAAGAGTCTTATAAACCACTCCAAACATTTTCAATATAATATAGTCAATTCTAATTCTTGCAATGAGGGAAAAAATGATAGAGCAATTCCAAAAGTCAAGGGTTTTTGTGCCACCAAAAACAAAATATAGACTCTTGCCTTAATCAGGATGGGATTTCCGTTCAGGGATTCAATTTGAAGAAATTTCTTCCTGGCTGACCAGAAGAAGAAAAAAAAAAAAAAAACTTAATCAGTTGAAATTCCACCTGGTTCTTCTGAATTTGAGTTTCCCTTAGTCGCTTTGATTTCTCTAGAAGGAAGCAGTAAATGGAAATGTTAGTAGCAAAATATAGACTCTTGCCTTAATCAGGATGGGATTTCCGTTCAGGGATTCAATTTGAAGAAATTTCTTCCTGGCTGACCAGAAGAAGAAAAAAAAAAAAAAAAAACTTAATCAGTTGAAATTCCACCTGGTTCTTCTGAATTTGAGTTTCCCTTAGTCGCTTTGATTTCTCTAGAAGGAAGCAGTAAATGGAAATGTTAGTAGCTTCTTCTGCATGCACCTAGATTTTCTTCAACACATAGGTCGAAGTACAATTCCTCTCTCTAGCTCCCTGTCCTCCTCTTAATGCATAAGAAGCTCACCCATTCACCCCGATTGGAACCCTTCTACACTCTCGGCTCCTTCAGTGGTAGCTAGGGTTTGCAGCGACAACTCTCTTCTACCAATCGGCTTGGGCTTCTCTCCTCAACGCACAACAATTACCCAATAACGTATTCTTCTTCTTTATGATATGAACAGGGGGTACTCCAATATGTAGACGAGGAGTAAATAAAATTGTTCCTAAGGCTAACTCTTCATCTTGCGAATCAACCTCAGCGAAGAGGCCAATTTAATTGTTTTAGTTGCTATATATTCAAGCTGAAATAGAATCGCAAAACCTTTGATGACTTCTACCCTTGAAAATTGAATGAAATGCAATTTGGACACTTCTTTACCTCAACAACGTTCCCTCTTCAACGCAGACCTCACCGTCGAATGATCCAACCATGCTCTGGCTCAATCTGATTAACGAGACTCTGGCTATGATACTAGAATGAAAGGAAGAGAATAACAAACTGAGCAACTACAAATATATATTCACTCAGAAATGCACACACGAGATCATAAAAAAATGGAGCTACTGCTCTTTAGAAACTCTCTGCATACTCCATTAATACTGAAAACATGTATATATACAACAATGAAACGTCTGTATTTCCATCTAGAATAGTTTAGAGAAATCATTATGAATGTTTTGGAGAATATGTCTCTATAAAGAAGTCGAAGTCATATATGTCGGCAACTGACTTCATTTATTGCTCAGAGATTTCAGAAGTAATTATTACATTTCAACACTGATTTGAAGAATCCTAAAATATCTTCTAAAATAGCATCAAAATTATGGGAATTCCATCACCTTGACATACCATGTTGATGTTTGGTAGCATCGGACATGTATTTTCGCACAAGTCTAAGTGTCTAGACATGTGGAAATCATCCAAATCTTTCAACCTTGAGACTTTACTTTAATTAAAAGAATTATTAAAGTAAAGTGTTTTTATTCAAATCCTTCTACCTTGAGACTTTACTTTAATTAAAAGAATTATTAAAGTAAAGTGTTTTTATTAATTAGTTGAGTTATTTAAGGAAATGATAAAAGTAATTAGCATTTAATCTTAGCCATTGATCTGAAGTGAGGTGAGAAGTAATCTCAACCGTCAATCACTTTGGATATTAGGGTTAGTTCATAACTCAATATTATAAAAGAAAGGATAGGGTGAAGGAGGAAGACACTTCACAACACTTGTTTGTAAGACACTGAGACATGGTTGGATCATGAAGAATTGTGATTCAAGGAGATCTTGGATAGGTGGATAAGGACTTCCATCTAAAGATCAGGTCAAGGAGAAGAGAGAACAGAGGTAGCCGCAAGCGGGTTTCAGTAGAATGAAGCCATTGGAAAGGGTCAAGATGTAGGAAGTTTTTTGTACAATCCTTGAGGTCGTGTATGCGGGTTTCAATGGAGATAGGCACGTATACACAGGTTTTCTTAAGGAAATACGTGTACAACTCAAAAATCATGTCAGATCTAGGTGGTACAATAGAGAAAACTTTATCAGGTTTGTCTGTAGTTGTATTTATCCTAGTGGGCCATTATCCTTGTTACGGGAGCTCTGATTTTATCATAATAAAATCGTCTCAGTACTGGTTTTCCATTAGGGGTTTTTCCAGGGGTATCTACCCAAAAATATTGGTATTTTTGTCTGGATGATTAGGTTTCCAGTATTAATTATGTTATCTTTATTTGAGTTGAATATTACAATAGTGTATGATGATTTTTGAGTTGTTAATTTGGTTTACAACAAGGAAATCACTAGATAACAAGATACCTAGGTGTTGGAGTAAGGATTTGAAAATGGTATCAGAGCAGTCACTTTGAGAGGAAGCCATATCTCATATGCATAGTCCTTGATAGTAGATCTATCAAATATGTAGGAGGTCTTAGCAAATCCATAACCAACAGGCATAAATCAAAGGATGGATTTCACGAAAACAATCGTACTTAGGAAGAACTAGGGTTTTGTAGTTTTACGAAGTTGTACACAGATCACAGAAGGAAAAGGTGAGTACATACGTGGGTTTCTTTGGAAATAGTAACATATATGTGGGTTGCAATAAGAATAGGTGCATACATATGCGGGATTTAGTAAGAAAAGTTATGTACACATGTGTGTTTATGTGGTGACAGGCATGTGCATGTTCATATAGGTTAGTACAGGGGAAGTTTTAGCAGCAATTTATTTCCTGGGTATGTTTATCAAGTCTAAGGGATGTCATCAACACATCTAAGAGTTGAATATATATTGTACAGAGAATCCAAATTCATATCTTGGAAATCAAGAGTGACTTTGGTGTTAAAGGACTATGACCTTTGGGAGTCATTGGACAAAGCAGTGGTTCCACCAACAGATCCGACAACTTTGGCAGTTCATTAGAAGAAGGAGATCAAAGTTGAAAGGGCTATCTTGGATTCAATGAAGGATCATCTAATTCCTCACTTATCTGAGAAGAAGACGACCAAAGAGATGTTTGATGCCTTGGTAGGATTATTCCATAGAACTAAAATGAATAGGAAGACAGTATTAAGAAATAGACTCATATCTATGTAGATTTCTAGATATGACAATGTCACCAACTATTTCATGAGGATCACGCATGTGTGTAATTAGCTTGTAGCCATAGGGGAGAAAACAAAGGACGTAGATCTCATGATTGTGGCATTAAATGGTCTTCCCAAGTCACAAGAACCATTTTTCAAAGGAGTCTGCACTCATGAAAAACTCCCATATGTGCAAAGAATTTGGGATGATTGCATCCAGGAAGAGACTTGGGAGGAGTACAAGAGCAACAAGCAAGGAAGTAGTGATGAGAAATTGGCCCTTGTTAGTAAGAAAAGGAAGGGAAAAGGAAAGAGGTCCAATGAAAAGGGTAACAATGGTGGAGGATCATCACAGCCAGGGAAGAATAAGGACTTGAGTAAAATCAAGTGTGTCTCATGTCATAATAATGGACATTATGCATCTCAGTTTCCAAAGAAGAAGGGAAAAGGAGACACAGATAGCACCATTAGTAGAGATGCAACTATATGAGTTTGAAGCAAAGTTTGAGAAGGATTTCTCACTACCTTCTTTCCTTTCTACCAACACACTCACTAGGAGTGCATGATACTTGGACAATGGTGCATCTCGTCATATGATAGAAGAATAAGAGTTATTTAACAATCTAATAGAGAGGGACTCGAATGTTCATGTGGAGCTTGGTGATGATACCAAGTATGCAATGAAGGGAGAGTGAACAATTACATTCCATCTTGAGTCAGGAGGTTCATTGGATGCCCAGTATGTGATTTACATAACAGGACTAAAGAAGAATTTGCTCTCAGTCTCATCTATGGAGGAAAATGATTTTTTCATTACTTTTCGGAGAGGGAAAGTACTCATACATCCATGGAAATTTATCACGAACACAACAATGGTCATTGGGGTTAGAGAGGTAACTTTATACAAGTTTTAGGGAAAGCCTATTTAGGATTTGGTTCATGACAGTGACAACCTATGTGAGCTATGGCACACAAGGTTGGAACACCTACACTACAGGGCATTTCCAATTCTGAGGGGGATTGTTAAAGGTCTTCCAGAGTTCAATATTGAGAAGCAAGGATTATATAGAGGGTGTTCACTTGGAAAGAATGCCAATGATACTTTTCCAAGTAGTGAGAGTAGGTCCAAGGGGATATTAGATATTATCCATTGAGATGTGAGCGGACAATGTCAATAGCATTAGTGCATGGATTTTCATACTATGTGGCGTTTATTGGTGAGTTTTCCAGGAAAACCTATATCTTCTTTATGAATACCAAGGATGAGGTCTTCAGTCAGTTTCATGAGTTTAGAGCTCAGGAAGAGAACCAAATAGGGAAGAATACCAAGGCATTGAGGTTGGATAATGGGGGACAACACACCTCTAATGAATTCAATGATTTATGTGAGGAGGAAGGGATCAACAGGGAGATGACAGTCTCATACAACCCTCAGTAAAATGGGGTTGTGGAGAGAAAGAATCCATCCATCATTGGTTCTACCAAGGCTATGATACATGACCAGGAATTGCATATGTTTCTTTGGGAAGAAGCATGTAACACAATGGTATATGTGCATAACAGGATTCCTCATAGGATATTGGAGGACCAGAATCTAGAGGAGGAATTCTTAGGGGTGAAGTTAGATATAGGACATTTGAGGATCTTTGGTTGTCCAGCCTACCTCCATGTGCTTGTGGAGAAGAGGACGAAGCTAGAGCCTTAAGTAAATAAGCATATATTTATGGGGTACAACGAGACCTCAAAGGCTTACAGGATCTTCATTCAAGTGCAGAGGAAGATAGTTGTGAGTAGAGATGTTAAGTTTGATGAAAAAATTACATCTAGGAGTTCTCAGGAGTCATCGACAGTGACAGAGGACAAGGAGCAACAAGATTCAAAGAATGAGCAGTAGTCAGTAGATCATACTTCAGGTGGAGAGGAGGACTAGTTATCCCCTTCCAATCCTATTAGGATATCCTGATGGCTATTACAAACATTAAGGCATGTTGGCGAGGCTCCTAGGAGTGCATTTAGAGAGCGCAAGCCTTTGAGGAAGTTTATGAACTATATGGTGCTTATGAGTAGCATCATTGATGTTGAGCCTTCCAGTTTTGAGGAAGAAAAACATCAATAATTATGGCGAGATTCCATGGTAGAGGGATACACCTCTATTATGAGGAATGATGGTTGGGACATAATGTTGAGACTAGGGGGGAGTCAGGTATGAGTTCCAAGTGGCTCTACAAGATCAAGCATGGTGTAGATGGTAGCATCAATAAGTTCAAGGTGAGGTTTATGGCAAGAGGTTTCTCCCATAAACAGGGAGTGGAATACATGGAGACACTTGCTCCAGTTGTTAGGTATGCTTCTATTCAATTTGTTATTTATATTTATTCAGTTATGAGGTGAAGGATACATCATATAGATGTGAAAACAAATTTCTTCAACGATATTATTGAAGAGGAAGTATACATAGAGCAACCTCGGGGACTTGAGGTACATGGGAGCGAGTCTCATGTGTGTATGCTTAATAAATCCTTGTATAGACTCAAATAGGCACCCAAGGCATGGTATTCCAGGATTGATGGATACTTGTAGAATATGGGATTTACCAAGAGTGAGGCGGATCCTAACTTGTACTTCATACTTTTTGGTTCTGATCCACTCAACTTGGCTATGTACGAAGATGATTTGTTTTTCACATACGCAGAGGAGCTTATTGCAAGGTGAAAAGCAAATTCAACTATTGAGTTCAAGATGAAAGACACTGGATTGATGCATTATTTCTTTGTGTTAGAGGTATGGCAGGTATTGGGAGATATCTTCCTTGGTTAAGGGAAGTATGCAGTAGATATATTGAGGAGATTTTGGATGGAGGATTGTAGACCGATGGCTACACTTATGGTTACCAATCTAAAGAAGGTTATCACTTTAGATTCAAATTTGGTGGATCACAGGATATATAGGAAGTTGATAGGGTCATTGATGTACTTGGTCAATAATGTGCCAAATATATGTTTTGTTGTGAATACCTTGAGTCAATTCATGGTGGATCCTAGGAAGGTGCATTGGATAGTAGTGAAGCATGTGCTCATGTACTTGAGAGGTACATTGGAGTATGGATTGAGGTATATTGGAGGAGATGGAGTGGAGTTTCAAGGATATATAGAATCATATTGGGATCAATAGTGATTACATGGTTTAGCAGGAAGAATTTTTTTTTATAACTCAGTTTAGCAGAGGCAGAGTATGTGGTAGCGAGTATGTCTAGATGTGAAGCCATTTATCCTTGCAAATTTCTTACAAGTTTATTTGATCAGGAATTGGAACCTACGATGATACACTGCGATAATCAGAGTTGTATCAAACTCTTTGAGAATCCAATATTCCATGACAGGTCCAAGTATATAGAGATTAGATATCACTTCATTTGAGATAGGATCTAGAAGGGAGCAGTGAAGCTTCAGTATATTTCCACAGATGAGCAGGTTGCAAGTATTCTGACCAAACCCTTGGTGAAAGGGAAGTTTGTGTTCTTCAGAGACAAACTTGGAGTGGTGTAGAATACCTTCCTCGCTAAGAGGGAGTGTTGATGTTTGTGGCATCATACATGTACTTGCGCACAAGTCTAAGTGTCTAGACGTGTGGAAGTTGTCCAAAGCCTTCTACCTTGCTAATTTACTTTAATTAAAGGAATTATCAATGTAAAATGTTTCTATTAATTAGTTGAGTTTTATTTAATGAAATGTTAAAGTTATTAGCACTAGTGAATTAAATATTAGCCATCGATCTCAAGTGAGGTGAGATTTTATCTCAGCCATTGATCACTTTGGAGATTAGGGCCGGTTCATAAATTGATATTATAAAATCAAGGTTAGGATAAAAGAGGAGACACTTTTGATCATAGAGTGAGATAAAAGAAGTAAGTTTGCTCAAGGAGATCTTGGATAGGTGGAGAAGGAATTTCATCTAGAGATCAATGAGATCTTGGATAGGTGGAGAAGGAATTTCATCTAGAGATCAATACAGGTCAGGAAGAGAAAACATGGGCAGCCGCAAGAAGATCCGATAGATAAGAGTTGCAACAACAACTATGGAGTTGTGCACACTTCATAAGTTAGTCAAGGCACGTGTGTATGCAAGCTATAATGAGGAAAAGTGTGTATATACGCGGGTGACAATGAGGACAAGCACGTACAAGTTCTAAGAAGTGAAAGTATGAGATTGTACAACCACATAGGAGTTGCTAGGGTTTGCAGGTGCTTTCTATAGTTTTCTATATTTCTCCATGGGTCATTTTCCCAGGTTTGGGAGCCCTTGTAAGCTTTGATAGTATTCTAATGATGAGTTGATTTAAAGGGAAAAATATCTCTGTGTATTGTGTATGAGATTTAGTTTTCAGTATTGATTTCGCTATTTATTTAAGTTGATTACTCCAACAAGTGTATTTTGTTTTATGAGCTGCTAATTTGATTTACAACAAGAAAATCACTGGTAAACAATATACCTAGGTACCGAGATTATAAAGTTAACCCTAGCATCACAAAATCAAAACCTAGTTTGTTGTCAATATCAATGTCATTGATGGAACTTTGAAAGAGGAAATTTGAAAGAGGGAAACAAGACATTGGAGCTTGCAAATTTAATCAATAATTATTATGCTTAGTCAAAAAGACATGGGAGCTTGCAAATTATTCAACAATAATTGTGCTTAGAGGGG
>CBVK0102635839.1:0-10709 GCA_900067695.1 Picea abies
CATTTGTTTTTATTTTATTGCTTCATGATCCTATTTTTGTAACATGCAGGTGCATTGGATCGCAACAAAGCATGTGCTTAGGTACTTGAGAGTTACAATGGAGTATGGATTGAGATATCTTGGAGGAGATTGAGTAGAGTTGCAGTGATATACAGTCTCGACTTGAGTAGGCAGTGAAGTAGACAGAAAGATCACCTCAGGGTGTTGCTTCAGTTTGGGATCAACAGTGATTACTTGGTTCAGCAGGAAGCAGAATTCTGTAGCACTCAGTTCATCAGAGGCAGAGTATATGGAAATGAGTATGACTAGATGTGAAGCCATTTGGCTTCGCAAATTGCTTACAAGTTTATTTGATCAGGAGTTGGAGCCTACAATGATATACTGCGATAATCAGAGTTGCATCAAACTCTCTGAGAATCCAATATTCCGTGACAGTTCCAAGCATATTGAGATAAGATATCACTTCATTCGGGATAGGATCCAGAAAGGAGTAGTGAAGCTTCGATATATTTCCACAGATGAGCAGGTTGCAGATATTCTGACCAAGCCCTTGGAGAAAGGACAGTTTGTATTCTTCATAGACATACTTGGAGTGGTGTAGAATACCTTCCTCGCTAAGAGGGAGTGTCGATGTTAATGGTAGCATCAGACAAGTATTTCCACACAGGTCTATGTGTCTAGACGTGTGGAAATCGTCCAAATCATTCTACTCTTGAATTTATTTTAGTTAAAGGAATTATTAAAGTAAATTACTTTTATTAATTAATTATGTAATTAGTTAATTGAGTTATTTATGAAACATGATAAAAGTACTTAGCATGAAACATGTAATCTAAATCTAAAAGTGAGTGTGAGAAGTAATCTCAATCATAGATCACTTTTGAGATTAGAAATAGATTTTAACTCTTGATTATAAAAGAAAGGTTAGGGTAAAGGAGAAAGACACTTCATAGTTGTTGTGTTGAGAGAGTCAACACACAGAGTATTGGATCATGAAGGACTATGGTTCAAGATCTTGGATAGGTGAAGAAGGAATTTCATCTAGAGATCATACAGGTCAAGGAGAAGAGAGAACAGAGGCATACACAAGTGGGTTTCGGCCGAAGGAAGCCACAAGAGAGTGTTGGATCATACAGATCTTTTCGTACACATCTACCGGTCATAGTGGAGAGAGTTGTGGATATCCATGGGTCATAGAAGGACAAGTCGTGGATACCTTGAAAAACATGCCAAAACTGGTAGTACAAAAGGTCAAACCTTTCCAAGTTAATATGCAGTTGTATTTCTCTGAGTGGGCCACTATCCCTGTTATGGGAGCCTTTATTTTAGCATAATAAAATCATTCTCAACCTTGGTTTTCCCTCTGGGGATTTTCCATGGGTATTACCCAAAATACTAGTGTTCATGTGTGCTTGATTTGGTTTCCTAGTTTATGCTTCCGCTGCATGATATTGAGTTGAATATTTCAGTAGTGTATTATTGTTTTGTGAGATGCTAATCTGATTGCAGTAAGGAAATCACTACATAACAAAGTACCTAGGTGCTAGAGTAATAATTTCAACACTCCTATCCTTCAAATAGCTTCAGGTTTCTGACAAACCATATTCCCCAAACTATATTAAGTGGAAGAGCTTTGATCTTCTTTGTATTCTTGTTTATAAACCAAGTGGTGTAGGGGAAAAACAAAAACTCATAAAAAAACAAGGGACACTAGGAGTATATGCTCAAGAAAACCCCTGGAGGATAAATTATATTAATAAACCATTCTCATGTGTGTTTCTATTGTAAAAATGGTACCTTTATATAACTATATTTGACCATAACAACTATGTCAAAATCAGATATTCCGTTCAAACCAAATGCATAACTATCTCCATAAATCTCCATGAATCTCTCAATATATCTCCATCCCTAATTTCTCTAATTTCTCCTCATCTCTCACTCTCACATAGACTTATAGAATTAGTCTACATCATTACAATTCCATCATATTATTTAGACATTATTCATGATCACAAGAAGAAATTATTCCTTCATACTCCCCCTTAATGAATACTTGTGATACATTTATTTATCTTCTTCACTTGGTCCTTTGAATTTGCCTCATCTTCATATTCATATTCTATGCTTTTTGTTTTCACTTCTCTTTGTCTTCATATTTTGTCTTCTGCGATCTTTGGTCTTTTTTGTTCTTCATCCTTGATCTTCTTTAATTTTCATCATGTACCTACAAAACATAAACATTGTTGAATTCCATATAAAAAAGTTACCATCCACCGTAATACATGGGTCTCGAGTCATTGTATCCATTGATTCTCTAGGAAACCTTTTCTCGTACATGGTTCATCAACCATTCTTCCATCACAATGGTTCATCAACCATTCTTCCATCACATGTATTCATACATGTACCTTTTACTCCCCCTGCATCATCATCAACCATCATTATGTGTTTTCTTTGGCTTACCCTTAACCATACTCTCAATGCACCCACATCAGAATACCATGGAACAAAAGAGTTATTCATGGGCTCCTGTCCATGAGTTCATCAATGCTACTACCATGGTTGGGAGATTTCTTCTCTAATCCACTCTTCCTCTTGCTCTAGTTTTTGTCTTGCAAACTTATGTTTCACAATTTTCTTTTACAAGTCCCTTTTTAATGACTTGCGATCTCCCTTTCATGCTCAAATACACAAGCCCCTTTTTCATGACTTGCAATTTCTCTGGCTGCCTCAGATATTTTGTTAGTCATGGACTGCCTCAAATATTCTACCAGTTGTGGATTACCTCAAATCATTGATTCTTCCCACAATCAAGCTTCTCTTTCTGAGTCATCACTTCTTCATTTCCTTTAACAGGTTCTCTCTCATGACATTCATTACATTAGTGGTTTCAGCTAACCAAAAACCATACATTACAAGGGGCAAGTCGCATATATCCACAGGTCACTGAAGAGACAGTCGTATATTTCTAGAAAAACATGTAAGAATTCGTTGTACAGTAGGTCAGACCTTGCCAAGTCAGTCTGCAATTGTATTTCTCTCAGTGGGCCATTATCCTTATTATGAGAGATTGGATTTTAGAATAATAAAATCTTTCTCAACACTGGTTTTCCCTCTAGGGTTTTTCCATGGGTATTTACCCAAAAATTCTGGTGTTCATATGTGCTTGATTTGGTTTCATAGTTTATGCTTATGTTGCTTGATATTGAGTTGAATATTTCAATAGTATATTATTTTTTTGTGAGCTGCTAATCTAATTGCAGTAAGCAAATCACTAGATAACAAAGTACCTAGGTGTTGGAGTAAGATTTTCAACAAGAACAAGAATAACACTCCTCCAGTGTTGTACCCAACAATGTGTCTCAAGATGATCCCCTTAACACTCCTCCAGTGTTGTACCCAACAATGTGTCTCAAGATGATCCCCTTCTCTTCATATCCCAAGCTCTGTTACCATATCAATTTCCACATGCACTCTATGTGACTAATTTTCAAATCTAAAAATTGCTTCCTAGTGAGCAAACAATCACACCCTATATGTTATCACTAAATGATTTTACATTGAAAATTATAACTGAAATTATATGCAGGAGAAATACAAAAGATCATAGATGAATCATCAACACAACTGAGACACAAATTTATGTTATATAAACTTTTTCAAATTCAAAAAATATGAGGGAAAAACTAGCCGACCTGGTCAAAACACTTTGACCAAATCTAGGGACAACCTTGTCCACCCCAAAATAGAAAAATCAACAAAATATAACCTCAAAAAAATACCCAGAAAAATATTCCTACAAATCTGCTCAGTTGTTTCCATTGTACAGCCTGTTGTACCTACCCAAAACTCACATGTGTGGCATGCAGAAACCCTCACATGTGTGGTTGTTCTTTTCTATTGTATGATTTTCACACATGCGGTCTATATGGATTGTTCCATACCACATGTGTGGCATGTCTGTATTTTTTTCCTCACACGTGCAAGCTATCCAATATGTTAAAACATGTATCCTTTCTCTATCTCCTTGTATGACTGCTTCTCCTCCTTCTCTCACACGTGTGGCCTCTCTCTGCTAGGAAAATCAGAGGCCTTCCTTGGCTAGAACAAAAACAAAAAACACCAAGAACTCTAGGCCAGATTGCCTCACAATTGCAGAAGTTCCCTTGCTAAAATTTCCAATCTCCTTACACAAATGCACCCTCACTTATGCTAACTCAATCATGCACAATGATTAAATGTCACAATAACATTTCTCCTTTATATACAATTCCAATGAGTGAGTTTAGGAACCCTTCCTAAACTCAACAATTAATTAGAATATTTTATTCTTCTTTTGTGGGGTGGAACTCGATCACAAGCCCATCAAATTTCCCATGAGTCCTTAGCCTCATTCCAGGACCAATTTCACTAAAACGAAAGGTCAAACTAGTGCCAACGAAGATTCCCACATGTCTGGCACCTTGGCCTCTAGTGGGAATATCTCTTGAATCTACAAAATCAACATCCAAGGATGGAATGTAGCTATCTCGAGGGAAATGAATCTTACGGGAAGATGAAGGGGATCATTCCATTGAATATTACCATCCTCATTTTCATGAATAAGTTCCACCTCTATTTATAGTTGACTTTGGTCAATGATTCATCTGACATGGAGTGAATTCCTATAATTTTTCTGAGTTACTATTAGATGCTTGATATACCTATCACACTTTTATTGAAGGTCACTTAGATGTAATATTTAGACTATTTTTTAAGCCCTATACAAATCTCCATGTTAAGTATATAACACCTTATTAAGCCCTAGATATTGAATTATTACATTTCTAGTGTTATATTACAACTTGTCCACAGATGAAGGGGATCATTCCATTGAATATTACCATCCTCATTTTCATGAATAAGTTCCACCTCTATTTATAGTTGACTTTGGTCAATGATTCATCTGACATGGAGTGAATTCCTATAATTTTTCTGAGTTACTATTAGATGCTTGATATACCTATCACACTTTTATTGAAGGTCACTTAGATGTAATATTTAGACTATTTTTTAAGCCCTATACAAATCTCCATGTTAAGTATATAACACCTTATTAAGCCCTAGATATTGAATTATTACATTTCTAGTGTTATATTTGTATGTAGGCTAGTTTCTAGTGTTATATTTGTATGTAGGCTAGAACCCTTCATTGCACCCTTTCATTATAATTGTACCCTTTGTCTCCTATATATATACCAAGGAGACCTAGTCTTAGGAGCATATCATCTTGTCTTTTGAATTTGATATATTGTAAAAGGAAGTTTCCCCCTCGAACTGGATTGTATTCATTGAATTTTTATCATTTTTAAGGCGTTGGATCATAACATTTGGCTTAACAACATCAATCCTAGGGTTTTGTTGCTTCAAGTGAGTCATCTTAGCATTTTTGCTATAACTTTTTTTCTGTGATGCTTTAGACAACAAAATTCACAGGTTACTTAGGAGAATATCAAAGCAACTCTGGTAAAAATTTCAAGTTTTGGGTCATTATACTTTCAAAGATATGGCCTATGGAAGATAGGATTTTTTACTCATCCAAAATTTAGTTTTAAACGAGTCATCTTGGGATTTTCGCTATAACTTTTTTTGGGAGGTTTCAAATAGTGAAATTTTATGGAGACTGATAAGACATGTCATAGTATAGGTGGTAAAAATTCCAGGTTCTAGTTTTCTATACTTTCAAACATATAGTCCATGGAAGACAAGGTTTGTGAATAATCATGAAATCAAGTATCTTAGCATTTTCGTTGAAGTTTTTTCCAGTGAAGTTTCAAACCCTAAAATTTTTAGAATCCTGATTTGACATAGTGAAGTACACGAGGACAATTTTTTTATATTTTGAATCATTATATTTTATGATATATTTCTTGTGGAAGTTATGATTTTAGCACACATTATTTTCTAGTGATTTTAAGAGCTTTTTCCGTGGTTAGCAAGCTCATTTTTTATATTTGTTTTAGAGACATGTTCTAGTGTCTTTAAATAAACAAGATTTGTCATTAAACAAGTAAAATTGTGGTTGGGGAAGAATACATGTAGGAAATACACATGGTTTCATGTGGTTACTAGAAACGCATTGTTTCACCTATTGGAAACCCCTGCAGCCCTTGTTGGTACCCCTTTGAGTAGTATCACATTAGATAGTACTTATAGATAGAAGCTCACTTCCACATACCTTTGGGTATCTAAGAAGTCCCCTAGGTGTACTTGAAACCAACCTTGGATAAGCTATTTGGTCATCATGTTTCTATGGCACACCGAGAACAAAACTTGAGGAGACCACTCTCTATTACTTGGGTAGTCGGGTAATACAACTAAGGGCACAATTGAGCCTTCTTAGATAGTTCCCTTAGATATTGGGCCAAGTACTATTGTTGGACCTCGCTCGTATATCAAAGAGATATAGCACCTGACACTCACCTTTTCCTTAGGACCCAATCATTTTTTTCCATGGTTCCAAAGAAAGATCTAAAAATTACTTCACCAAATAAACCTCCAAAAAGACCCCCCATCACTCATGAAGAAAATGAGGATATACAAAACCAACTATCCAAATTGGATAGTCAAAGCAATGAACCAAATGATAGGTCAGTGAAAAAGGTTGATTTGGTGACTACTCAAACATAAATAGAAAGGAATATGGGAGAAAATATGGAACAGATGGAAAAGAAGATGGGTGAAAATATGGAACAAATGGAAAAGAAGATGGAAAATTTGATGGATAAAAAGATGGAGGAATTTCAAAATTCCATTTTACAAACCTTAGATGGGATGCTTCCTAAAAGTGACATTGTGACCAAAGTGACTCATGAAAATAAAGGTAGTATTCATGTTGAACAACTTGCCGGTAATAAGAAATTTTCAAGTGGATTTAACTCTAATAATGAAGTTAATTGTGGAGTTGTGCTTCTTGGGGATATGGGGATAGCTTGCTAGATAAATTGCTAAAGTTGCTAATAGAACTGTGGTGCATGGTCACTTGCTTGTGGAAATGGTGCCCATTTCTATATCCTTGTACAACTATGCTCACTTGCTGCTGCCTGCCTCCTACACATCCTATGGTGTGATATGCATTCTAGGGATTTTATTTATTTTACCATGTGGCAAGCTATGCTTAGAATGCATAAATCTATGTTCCAGATAGGGTTCATTAGCACCCTTCCTCGACTCTAGCTCAAGTGGCATCATCACCAAGGGAAATCTCATTATCAATCCCTAGTTGTTTTTTACTATACACTTCAACTGACAAATTTTCATCTTCTTCCTCATCTTCTTGCAATGGATAAAGAACAGAGTTATATTTCTAAGACATCCACATAAATATCAAATTGAAACAAGGCATCAAATTAAAAGAGATTGAATCAATATAAATGGGGAATCATTAATGTGTGCAAACTTACTATTGATGTATCCACTATGACATCTCAGATGTATCCTCATCTTCATCTTCATATTTGTAATCAACAAGATGAACATGACTCTCTAGATTAACAATATGGATGATATGATCCTCTTTGTATGTGTCTTCATTGATGTGAGAAGAAGATCAGAGCCTTGTTGAGATCCCACTAGAGGTAGTAGGGTCAACCTTTGTAGTGAAATCACAACCTTGTTAGACTGACCAAAAATTTAAACAAACAAAGACCTCATTATTGCAAAAAAGTTACATGTAATTTGTGACGAACATTCAAACTATTTGTTCTTCCTCTAGGCATCTCCACCACAACATCATTAACATAGTGCTTTACATCAACATACAAAAACCTAATGTGATGGGGTGTTTCATGCAAATAGGTAAAGGTAGGTTAGAAAGTGACAACGTTGATAAAGTGAGCATAATGTAGGCTTCAAGCTTGCATAAAATCGACTTCAAGCCTGCATAATTCCAACTTCAAGCCTATATAATGTCAATTGTTATTTAGGAATAATTAATATAGAAAAAATTTAATTTAAACAAATAGCATAACAAAATTTAAATTAAAATGCTTACATCATCTTGTAGAGTTACAATTTGTAAAGTTCACATGATGGTGGTGTTCAATCCCAATGATGATCAAAGAAAACAAATAAATATTGCATGCAGTCTATGTGCTTTAATTGTGACTCAACTAGGGTGTCCTTAGTAAGGGGGTCCTCTAAAGGATGCAACCATTATTTATTTATTTTCTTTTAGTTTATGCCTCTATTGGGGGGTCCCCTCGAGGAAAGAGTTGTTTTTTTTTCCTTCCCCCATCTACATGCAAATATTGTGAGTAATAAAAAGGTAGGAACTCAATAAAATGACAACATTAACATGATTTTTTTTACCTTATATGGAAACCCTCGAGTCTCATTGCCACGTGGAATTTCCACCAACGCTTTTTATCCATTTCTACAATTTTTTTCCCTAGATTTCTTGGCCAAATTGTCCAATTGATATGATGGTTGAAAGATTGAGAGAAAACAAAGTTTTTGAACTAGGTGATAAACCACTTGTTGACATGCTCGCTCATATTTTTGCACATTTTTGTGGTGAGAGAATGGGGTTGTGAAGAGTGCTTAGGAATCCAATTGGTGTTTCAGGCTCCCTTTCCCCTTAGCCTGTTGGCTAGGGGTTCCATGATAGCATGAGCTCTTAGGCAATGGTCATTGAAGTTTTCCTTGTTGTTGGTGTGGTATATTCCATTTTAGAGATGGATGAGGTAGTAGTGGAGAGCTTTGAGCAATGGCCCATGCATTATAAAATAGATGTCATTGGCCATAAATTTAATTGTGTAGCTTTGCTTCACCATGAATTGAGATGTTCTTGCTATAGAACAAGCTTATCATAACTATTAGAACTTGCATGACAAATGAAGAGAAACAAGCTTTACTAACACAACATATAATGGAGGTTCCTACAGAACATGGAAATGACAAAAGCGGATCTAATGCATAACGTTGACACATGTATTACAATCATTACACAACAAAAATATTTGCAAGTTTTTGAGTAAAAAACAACCCTTGTTGGCATAAATGAAGCTATAACATCATCATGACAACCATTATAAATGAAAAGAAATAGATAGCAAAATAACATAATATATAATGTGGGTTCCTACAAATCGAAGAGAACGACAGAAAATAGACGTGCATTGAATGGATTACAATAACCTAGTGAACATATTTATTGATATAATGCAGACATGACCATTACACCATAAAGTACATTTAAACACATAAAATTCTAGGTTCTTACTAAAAACAAACAACATTTGCACCAGATTATGGGGTTTTAGTTAACAAAAAATACTTTAGGCATTTCCAAAACTATTCAAGAAAAAAAACAAACAAACTTGGGTGGTACATAACAAGATTCAAAGATTTATGGGTTTTCCTTTAAAAACAAAATGTTGGCATGACCACAATGGCATGCATTACTCAAAGATAGAAATATTTTTAGGTTTTTTGTTTAAAAAGCATACCTTAAATGTGTATATCTCACTATTACACCAACATGACCACGATGACATAAACACATATATAGCATGCATATTTCTCACTATAATGTTAACATGATTGTCGTGACATGAATTACCAAAATCACATATCTAGTAGGTATATTTCTCGCTATAATGTCGACATGATTACCATGACATGAATTACCAAAAAAACAAACAATATGGGTTTTACACATTGCACAAAATTATGGGTAACAAGCATATTTCTTGTGATAACGCCAACATGATTGTTATTACATGAATACTTAAAAACAAACAATTTGGGTTTACACTTTGCATGGGATTGTATTATTTACTTGTAGTCGGATCACTAGAGACAAATGCTAAAGGAAATGTAAAGAAACACTAAATCAATGCTTTCCTTCGAGCATGATTAACAAAGACTATAACCTTTTGTTGTGATATGTTTTTATGGACTACAAGGAAAAAGTTGGACTAGGGTTGTTAACTTTCTAATCTTGACACCTAGGTAAATTTCTTATTAGTGATTTCCTTGTTGTAAATAAAATTAACAGCTCACAAAACAAAATACATTTGTTGGAATAATTAACTGAAATAAATAGTGGAAGCAATACTAGAAACCAAATCTTATACACAATATACAAAGATATTATGCCCTTCAAATCAGTTTATCATTAGAATAATATCACAGATTACAAGGGCTCCCTTACCGGGAAAATGGCCCACAAAGAAATACAAAAAACTATAGACAACACCTACAAACCCTAACAACTTCTCTGTGGTTGTACAACCTCGTACTTTCACTTCCCCATACTTGTATCAGCATGTCCTCACTGTAGCCTGCATATGTACACACTTTCTTGCACTGTAGCTTGTGTACATACACACCCTGATTGACCTGTGAAGTGTGTACATCTCCGCTAAGTTGTTGTGGCTCCGATTTGTCGGATCTTTTTGTGGCTACCCCTGTTCTCTCTTCTCCTTGACTTGTAATTGTTATAAACATAAATATACATATATCATATATATTCATAACATAATAAATAATAAATAATAATTGTTAATAATGAAAGGTCATGTCTCAAAGGACATGACTATTGGTAAAGGACACCCCTGCGTGGGTATATAAACAAGCCCTCATTTCTCAATTGTAATCATCTCATCTTATCTATCTCATCTATTTATATATTATTTACAGTCATATATGGATTACTTTGTTAT
>CBVK0102635843.1:0-26241 GCA_900067695.1 Picea abies
ATTGGGAACTAACTCCGAGACTATCTTGAAACTCTCTTGCCTACCTCTTCTTATCCATATATAGGATCTCTTATCCTATAGGTGTGGCCATCTTCAAACCGTCTCGTCAGACCAATCTGTGAAATTTATCTTTACACTTTACAAACTGTAAATCTTCGGCTATCGGGAGAACTGACTGGTTTCCTATACTTTTGATTGTGAGGTGTCACAATACTTAGGTGTGGGGGAGGAGTTTATGAGTTGACAAATGATCATTGCCTAAAGAAGTAAATCTTTGTAAAATTTTGTATTATTTTCATGATATAGGTTATTACATCAACAATCATTTTTATTTTGAAGTGCTAAACTCATGTGTGCTATAAATTGTTGTATATTTCCTTAACAGACCACCCTGTTGGTTTATTTTTGTTACAGGTTGTTCATTGTAGGTTTGACATTACATGTTCTATGCAAGTGGATTGAGTGAGCATGGTGGCAAAATCAACAACAATGGAACACTCTTAGCCTGCCTTAACTCCTATTCACTATGTTCGTGGCCTCTGAGGAATCAATTGCCTCAGCCACAAAGCTCCCAAGAGTTGGAGATCACTGATTTAAACACCACCAGTTTCCAAGAGAAAGCTATAACAGGGTTTTCAAAACTGAATTTCAGAACATCTCTGGAGCTAAGGGATACTCCAAGGAGTGGATAAAAGAGGAGCTAATCAACCCTCTCATAGTCATCACCAGATTGATTACATGTGAAGGTAGATATTCCGTCTTTAAAGTTTGTCAATTTCGATTATTAACTCACTTTAAGTTCAATAAGCCATTGTAAGTTTCCCTTTTACTCTTAAAGAGACTTGAGAATATGTCTTCCCAAGTGAGGAAGGATGCAACCAATTCCCATAACAACCTATTTCATCATGGCCTTATCAAACTACTTGTCTTAGCCGAGTTGGAAAAACAGGAGAAAACGTGGGATGAGTTCATTTACCAATTTGCAAACCCTCATCTTACAATCAAGACTCACAAGAAGACTCTTGATCTAGGGACTGTAACTCCACCCAAACCCTCATGCTCAAGCTATTCCTTTACTGGACCAAAAGTCCAAGAAACTTGTTGATACCTCTGCAGACTCATCGGGCAAGAAGACCAATAAGCCTATTGCTAATTCATGGCACGAGGATGTACCATATCTTCAGTCTGGGGGGAGTTTTCTTGAGCTAAAAATGCTAAGCATTTCCCATTTGTATAGCAAACCCATGAGAAGAGGAAGGAGGATTTCTGTCAAAATTCTGTCATACTATCTTTTTACAAAGTCTTGGGATATTATATCAATAGTTGTTTGTATTGGTATGCTAAATTATATACTACTGAAATCATTGTGTGTGTTATAAGCTCCTGTGCATTTTTATGTTTATGCTATAGAAGATTGCTTATACTTAACTACTCTTTGTGACAAATACAGAGCGATTACAAATGCTTAATACTTACTGTCATCTGTATTCCAAGCTTATGAAAAGAGGATCAGTTGTTTGAATTGTTACATATTGATGACAAGCAATAAAAATTCTCTTGTTCACCATGCCTACCATTACAAACCAATCCTTTTGTTACTATCTGTCAGTTCTGTCAGTCACCAATGATCAAATTTACTCTTTCATGTGATTGATAGGGTTATTAGGTCAAATTGTTATATTTTCAAAATAAACTTATCAAATAAAATTTGACATATATTGGTTGTAAAATTGTCATTGGTGTGTCTAGGTGTAATTACTACTCCCTCCACTCATCCAAGGTCATAAATTTTCATCATGGTCATGTCATCATTCCTTGTCATAAATTTTCAAATGATTGTCTTGGTCAAAGTTCTACTTAAAAATTGGTTTATGAATTAAGGAAGATGAATTTGAAAAAAGTGAAAGAATTTTTTGTCAATAATAGACCAAGAAACAAAAACCTCCTTCATTTTATGCACATGTGTTATTGTTTGAGAGAAATCCCCCAAATACAGTCACTATAGGAGGGTTTCTGCACATTTGGATAGTTTGACTTCAAGTCAGTTTTTCATAGGGTTGGAAAAGGAATTTGCAGTTTTTGATGGTTCCATTGTGTAGAAGTCATCATAAAATTTACACCCATACCACTTTCATCCCAAAAATCCTCTGGGAAGGCCTCCAAAATCCCTATCAAAGAACATGTTGCGCTTCTGCAAGTTTTGAGTAACCAACTTCAAGATGGGATTCTGAACAAATGGGAAAGTAATTTTGAAACCTGGACGAGGTTTTTGTTCATAACATACCAAAACACAATAACCTCTCTCAGGTTTTGAATATACTTTATGTTTTGGGATATATTCTATCATCTTAGAGGCCTATTCTTTTAGAAAATAAAACACTGTTTTTTTCCTGTTTTAGTCATATTTTATTTTTGTGTTTTCCTAACAATAGGAAAGGAATTTTTGAAAACCGAGAGAGATTTTTATCAAGGATATATTAAAAAACAATAACCTCTCTCAGTTTCTAACTATACATTATGGGTTTTGATATATTCAATTCTCTTAGCGGCCTAGTGTTTCAGGAAATAAAACACTCTGTTTTTCTTGTTTTAGTCATGTTTTCTTGGCGTGTTTTCCTAACAAATGAAAGTGAATTTTTGAAATCAAGAGAGGTTTTTGTCAAGAACATATTCAAAAACAAAGACCTCTCTCAGGTTTTACACAAGTTTTACTTTCTTTTAGTTACAGGGGTCACTTTGATACGTATTTTTCACAAGTTCGTCAGGCCAGAATTGTTGCGCTTATGAACTAATTTTGCAGAGGTAAAATTGTTGTTTTGAATGGTTTAAAGGATCAAGGGTATAATATACATCTAAAGTATCCCTCACATGTCATCATAAGCCTCCAAAAACTCCCAACCCTCCAGTTCAAACTTAGAGAGCATGAAACATTGAGTTGTCATTTACGCCATGATAACGTTGTCCTACAAGCCAAGATGAATTATCTATAGCATTAGGTTGATGATATTACCGCCACCAATAATAGTCTCTAGATGAAATTAAAACACCACAAAAATCCTAAGTCAAAATCCCCCGGGCAAGAGAGAGAAGCTTCTCAAGCTAATCCACCCCCTCCTTCGCAAGTTAGTCATAAAGGGAAATTTCTTTTTGTTTGCAGTGGGACCTGCAAAATCTTAGGTGTGGGGGTAATGTTGGGCCTGAGATATGATCAATTTTATGACAGTTATTAGGCACTTTTGCCGAATGTACATATGTGTTTTTCATGTTTTGGAGAAGTTTTTTGAAGAATTTTGTGTTAAAACGGTATGATCTACACCAGGTATGTATGATTCGTGTTTTATGTCAATATTGAGTATAATTCATCACATTTTATGATTCCAAAGATCTAATTCACATTTTTTTGGTGTTTCAAGGAAAAAACGCACCATGTTTCTACTTCCGACACTCAGTCTGGCACTCCTTCCAGCACTCCTTCCGACACTACTTCAGACACTCAGTCCGACACTCCTTCCCGCACTAGTATGGAGGCTTTTTGTTAATATGCATTGATTTTATAATTAGGAACGAGTTTGCAAACTCATACACTAACGTTTGCAAACTCATACACTAACCCCGTGTGCAATTAGATGTTAGATTGAATTTTATTTATGCTTTTAAAATAAAATTTAAAATAAAAGTTAAAACAGAGTAGAACAAAGTTTTATTGCATGTATTCTTTAACAAGGATTTGATGGATGGATAGGATTAGTTTCAGTTTTTAATTATAGATTTCTTATTCCATTTTTACATAGATCTTTCTTAACTAGTTGTTAGTTAATGTATTCATTAGTTTACTTTTTATACGTCATTCTTTAATTTCTATTTTAAGCATTTTCCTTACTACATTTTGAATTGTTAAGATAGAGCTAGTTTAGTTTATGTTATGCAATTTCTTTCTTAGTTTTAGGTTGTAATTTCAAGTTGTAGTTAATGATTGAATTTAGTATAGTATAAGTTTGCTTATATTAGTATAGAATGCATTTGAATTTCATAGATTAGAAAACAATTTCTTGCTTTCATAGAGTAGAAGATAGCTTTCTTGCTTTCATAGCTTAGGAGATAGTTTTATTGCTGCTATAGGATAGATAGTATTTTGCTTTGATAGGTTAGAGAACAGTTTGTTTATCATAGATTAAAGGTTAGTTGTTAGTTCTTCTTGCTTTCAATTAAATAGTTTTCCTTTCATGAATTAAAAATAGTTTTGAATTAAGAATATAGTCCACTTGCCTCTTAGGCTAGATTGTTGTTCAATGTGAAGTTTTAATTTGATTACTTGCAGTAGAAGTTATCTTAGAGTAGTTAGTTGTTTACTTGCTTTAATAGGTTAGTTAGTTGTCTTTGCTTACTTGTTTGCTTGCTTTAGTAGAATAGTTTCTTTCTTGTTTATTTACTTGCTTTATAAGGTAGTTTCTCATTGAATGTAGGTTGGCAAGTTAAAATAGTTTTTTTTGGTTATTTGCATATTGTTATGCTTAATAGTTGCTTTTGCTTATTGTTATGAACTAGTTTGCTTTACATAGTGTTTTTACTTGCTTTCTTAGAACTATCCATCGATCCTTGGCCCAAAATTACTTAGGTTACCTAGTTTAAAGTTGCTTAGTAGGGTTTTCGCATTAGATAGGTTTGCTTGAGTAGATTAGCCTCAGATAGCTACCTCCCTAGTTAGACTATACTACTACCAACCCTTCTACCTTTGGCATATATTTTGCTACAACTCTAAGTTTACTTACCCCGAGTTGACAATTTAATTGAGGGTTTTTAGTGTGTTTTTAGTGGATATAGAACACCCATCACTGCCACTGAACCATTTCCCTCCAGGAATATTTTCTTGGTTCAGTCTTCAGATCCACAGTCTTATGGTGAGGCTGCCAGAAATCCATTTTGGGAATTCACCATGCAGGAGGAGTACAACTCCCTCCTCGAGCACTAGACTTGGGATATGGTTCCCCTTCCTTCTGGGAGTAAACTTGTTAGATGTA
This sequence comes from Picea abies, assembly GCA_900067695.1. Taxonomy (NCBI): domain Eukaryota; kingdom Viridiplantae; phylum Streptophyta; class Pinopsida; order Pinales; family Pinaceae; genus Picea; species Picea abies. The sequence goes on from CBVK0102635843.1 coordinate 5,019, forward strand.
GATGGGTCTATAGGACCAAGAGTGCAATATATGGACATATTAGTAGATACAAATCTAGGCTTGTTTCTAAAGGCTTTCAACAGGGGCATGGCATTGACTATGACGAGACCTTCGATCCAATAATGAAGATGGATTCCATACGATTGGAACTTTCCATTGTGGCAGCCAAGGGATGGGAAAGTCCATCAGATGGATGTAAAGAATGCATTTCTTCATGATGATCTCTCTGAGGAGATCTATATGGAGCAGCCCTAGGGATTTATGCAGGACTCATATTTGGTCTGTCGACTGAAGAATTCCCTTTATGGCCTCAAGCAGACTCTGAGGGCATGGTATTCCAAGATGGAATCCTACCTATTGTCACAAAAATTTGTACGTTGTAAATCAGACCCGAATGTCTACATGCTCAGGACAACTGATTCACTTCTACTCTTAGTTTTGTATGTTGATGATTTGTTGATCACCGGTTGCTTGACTTCAACGATTGTTATAGTCAAGATGATTCTACATGAAAGGTTTTTTATGATAGACATGGGTCCTCTACACTTCTTTCTTGGAATCAAGATCAATCAGTATGCATCAGACATCAAACTATCTCAGGCCAAGTATGCACGAAATCTCCTTGAGAGATTTCACATGACAGACTGCAAGTCTACTCTGACTCCTTTCCTAATAGGAGTCAAACTTGAGGATGGCGGGGACACTCCACTGGTTGACAAAACACTATACAAACAACTAATGGGGAGTTTGTTGTATCTCACACAGTCCAGACCAGACCTCTCCTATTTAGTTGGCGCAATTTCCATGTTCATGCAGGAGCCACATGAACTACATTGGAAGGATGCAAAGCATATCCTTTGATATGTACAAGGCACCATCACCTTTGAGATTCATTATGCAATATAGTATACATTAGATCTCATTGGGTTTACTAATTCTGATTGGGCTGGTGAAAACACTGATCGCAAGTCCACATCTGGTTACTCACTTAGTCTTGGTTTCGGGCCTATCTATTGGTTGAGAAAGAAGCAAGCTTCCATTGCTCTATCTTCAGCCAAGGCAGAGTACAGAGGGGTATTCAACCTAACCATTCAAGCTACATGGCTACAACATTTTCTCACTGAGTTGGGCATTCAGTTTCAACGACCGATTTTCATTTGGTGTGACAACCAGAGCACTCTGAAGTTCTGCAGAGATCCAGTTTAGAGGCAATAGACAAAGCACATCAAGATCCACATGCACTACATCCGAGACTTAGTACATGAGGGGATCGTTGACCTACATTTCTGTCCTTCAACAGAATAGATGGAAGACATCTTCACCAATACCTTCACTGAGCAGAAGTTCCATTCTCTGCAAAGTTGTCTTGGAGTGAAGGACACAGTTTCCTAGAAACTGTCAGTTCATTTTTTTACATACATTGTACCTTGAGGGGGGGTTCCCATGAGGTTTTCTCTCTTTCCACACTTTATTTTCAGTTTATCTTTTGTATTTGGGTACCTAACATGGCCTCGTTTCGGGGACCCATTCTTTATTTTCACCATAGTGATGTTAAGGGGGGGTGTTGGAGTTACTTCACACACACCTAGGATTTTTTTTTCCTAATTTTTTCCTTGTTTATTATTCATTATTAGTCATTATCCAATATCCTATATTTTAGGGTAGAATATTCCACCTGGAGAATATTCTCTTCAGTTGACACTCCAGTTTGACTAGTTGAGTTGAGTCTAGATGCTGCATTGGTTTTGTCACCATGCAACATTGGGATAATCACCATGATAATGCACACTTGCCTTGTTTCATCACCAAAATGGTGCATTACCCTTGATTCCTTGATATACTCATCACTACACTATGTTTCATTCAGTTAACTGAAGACTGGTTGACTAGTTAGCTCATTTAGGTGGTAGTTCACTCCTGTAACTACCTGCGAGACTAGACTAGGTGGAATTTCACTCCTGTAACTGGTGGTGTGTGTCCAGATCACTCTATACTACCACTATGGTGCATTGGTTCTCCTCCAGTGTGCATTGGTTGAGTTATATAGAGTATATCATGTGTAAATTATTCATTATTCATGATGGTTAATGAGAATTCTTCCATTCTTTCTCTCTCGCTTCTTCTTTCTCAAATTCTCTCTGTAAATGTGTGTGGTATTTTCTAGCTAGATCTATTCTGTGCAGGTTCAACACATTTACACATATCATCCACAAAATACTCTTGCCCTTTAAATATTAATATCAATCTGTTAGAGAAAGCCTTCAATTTTTTTTATCACACGGAGAAAAACATATGATCTTTTGAAATGATAGATGGAGATGGAAATGAGGGAATAAATAACGAAAAATGGTAGTATGAGGGATCTGATCCTATAATAACAAAGTTACCGACTTAACGAGAAATGTTACCTCAAAATGAGAACTCTATCCCTTAAAACACATATGTTTGCATAAAAAAACATGAAAATAAACCCCTAAATCAAAAAGTGGTGCTATGGGTAGCACCATTTTTTCTAATGGGGTCAAAATTACAACACTTGTCAAGTGTGGCCTTCAAAACTCATACAGTAGCTCAGAAAAACCTTAAAATCAACACTTAAATCAAAAAGTGGTGCTACCAGAAGCACTATTTTTTCTAACGGGGTCAAAATTACAACATTTTTCAAGCATGGCCTTCGACACTCATACAATAGATCATAAAAACCTTAAAATCAACACCTAAATAAAAGAAAATAATGTTACCTAAAGAAAAATGTTTTTCTCTAAACGTTAAAATTATAGCTAATTATGACCTAATTGAAACTATGGCCTTGACAATAGATCCTTATGCAAATAAAAACCCAAAATTGATTCCTAAATGGAATTTATTTACTAACGTTTAGTCTTAAGAGACAGCATCAATTGTTAACGCGGCGGGTTTAAATTTTAACCATCATAAAAAATAATGTGGATACATTATGGATACAAATATTTAAAATATCAAAAAACAACCTAAAAGGGGAGGGGGTACAACTAGTAGCACAACTTTTCAAAACGATGTAAAAAATGTGACCCCCAAGAAAAGAGAACTATGTAGAGTTCTCGTTAAGTTGGTAACTATGTTTAATATAAAACCAAACATATAGTTTTCAAAACCTATCACATTTTATTCTGATATCCAAAATCATCTGCAAGTATACTCAACATTTGAAAACATATGCCATTCGTTTGGATTTTTCTTTCAACAACAACATCCGAGTTTTTCCAAACAACAAAATGCAATCGACCAAGTTAAGTTTGGCTTCAAGAGAAAATGTGGGTTCCTTTAAAATTAGCATGCGAAAAACTAGTAAATCGATACAACTTGTATCACCATTTAAATCATTCATTTGCACAGTGAGAGTCAAAAGTGGATTTCGGTAATTTTTATCTCAAGAGAACAAACCATTCACACACCCTTTTAAGACAAAAATATTATTGTAATCTTGTAGATTATTATTCAAAGTATTCAAGTTCAAACTGAACCAATTCCAAACAATTTATGTGTGTAAAGAAAACATACAGGTCTGGCCCCAAAAACATATTCAACGTTCCAAATGATTTTATGTATCACACATTACTTTCAAAGCAACCATCTTCATCTGTCTAACATAACCAATAAAACAAACTTCATTCATTTGATTTCATCTCCAATCATGACCATGAATTGAACTGGATGATACCCTTGTACACCTACTGTGAAAGGTGAATATCAAAGAGTGCTTGGGTTACTAGTTTGAGGAAAACTGAGAACCATTTTATAATTTTGAAACAAATTCTTCATTAAACAAAAGTGTAAAAATCAGGGTTAAGTACTAAGGATAACCCAATCAATTTCAATGCATGGGTTCGAAACTGGGTTGAGAATATATTCCATTCTTTCTTCAAAATAACCTTGGCTAGAGACCAAAAATTCTCGGAGAGAGGAGTACAAAAATGAAGCCCAAACAAAAGTTTTAAATAACCATTAAATCCTAATCCCAAACAAAGAGTATAACAAAACAAAACAAGGTTTCTTTCAAATGTATATCACTGCATTGAGGTGGCGAGATGGTTTATTACTAAGCATCATAAATTCGATGTGAAAGGGTAATGGTAATGAATAATATTAAGACTGTGTCAATATTAGCAGAAGTTAAAGACCCAATATTCACACTAGAATATATTGAAGGAGAAAACCTTAGAAGCCATCATAAAGCCCAACAAGATTCCACCTTTTTTTGGATGAAAATGAAACAGTAAGACAAATAATGAGAGTGCAATGAAACTATTGTTCACTGAGGAACATAAATGCTATAGNNNNGAGGAACATAAATGCTATAGAATGAGTCCAACAACAAGCAAAAAATTCATTCAAAATCACACAAAGCTATATCCAAATTATCACTGCAAATTTTTGAATGTATTTGATGAAAAAAAACCATCGCAACATACCTTCACCAACAACTTATTTATTCCTTTCAAAAAATGAGTTTCAGTGCCAAGAAAGCCACAACTAGGGTTGAATAAAAAAATCACTCCAGAGCCCAGTTCCAAGACCAATAGAATGAAAATTCCAGAATGCTCAAGGTGGTAACCCTAGCGAAAATATCGCATCCATGCATTCAATGCATGAGACCTCATGTCGCTTCACATTAACTTCTTTTCCAGGACACACTTCCACCAATCAACCAGGACAAATCATGATGTCATATTCCAGGCCAAATATACAACAATTCACGTGCTTCATATTCAAATCAACAAGAGTTTAATAACTCTTGGAATGGTGGCCAAGATTTAATTTAAACCACATTTATCGCTAGTCAAATGATGCAACATGGCATATACATCATAGTAAATGTCAAAGGAAATCTCAAGTAATAGCACCATGCCATGCAGAACCAATATGAAAGCATATAATATACCATATGCGTAGTGTTTAAAAGGCATTTCCAACATTTAAACTTCATCATGCCACATTTTCATATAACATTTGAGAGCTTGATACTTCACATAACATGTAAGGTTATGCTAAGTTGTTGAATATCACTTTACATTGATCCATTGTGATACAACCCAAAAAGTACCACCATATTACTCACATTGAACTTGTATATGCTATGAGATCATTGTAATATGACACCAATCTTTTGGAAATGTGTGAAATGGACAACAACTATTAACACATCGATTTTTTTTTGCTAATAACCAAGGCAAAGACTTATACCTTTTCCACCATCACTTCTGGAGCAAAATGTGTCCCATCACTTCCGGAGAAAAATGTGTCAAGGAGACTGAAGAAGGATGAAAATGACCATCATTTAGAACAAGGGCATGGCCAATTTATTTTCTTTAACTAGGGGGTCCCACCTATAGTCAAGTATTTATAATAGTAGATAATAAGATTTTTTTTAAAAATAGTGCCTTGCAGTCATTTGCAGGCTTGGTGGCTTAGTTGGTGATTTTATGATCCAAAATGTTACATACTTAAACATTTAGTCTTATCATGGAACTCATATGCACAATTTTGGAGTGATATTGTGGATGTTTTTCTTATTTTGGTGGATGTTTCATGAAACTAGGTTTTTTCATGCATAACGACTTGGTCTAGTAAGTGGTAAGTGGTAGTAACTAGGGTTTCTTCATGTTTAGCGACTTGGAAAAATTATTTAGTGGTAATAGGGCTTAGTTAGTGGTGATGGTTGGTGACCATTTTCATTAGGTCTTGATATTTTGTAAGGGCTAGTGATATTCATTATTAGATGAAGATTTTTGGTGATGGTTAGTGACCATAGTTGTTATTTTGAGGTTTTTTTGGTGATGAGCATTAGGATACTGTTTCCAATTTTAGTTGCAAAAATAGGAATTGGTGATGGGATTAAAAAGGTTATCACTAATTTTTTTTCCAAATCCTTGATGCCTCGTAGGAACAATGTAGAGTTTTTTTATGAAACAAAATCTTGTAGTGTCCCTGTGATGACAAGGAAGCAACTGAGGACAATGCCACAAATGTTAGTGAATTTGATTGAAGTTTCTAGTGAACTATTGGGCATGCCTTGCATCATTGCCAATAGCAAGACAATATAGTACATAGTAAAGTTATGCCAAAAAGAGACCGAGGAGAGGGTTTTTGAAATGAACTCTGTGAGTGCAAGGTGGTGTTTCCCACATGAAAATTAAGTTGGTGATGTTAAATATTTTGTTAAAGACTATCTTGGAGAAGAATGGGCTATTTTTAACATTGGTGGATTGAAATCATAGTGATATTGGTGGAAAGGTGAAAATTGGAATGAGCATGAAAAGAAATAAAGTACCTAAAATAACAAGTCTCTTTGAGAGAGAAGGTGAAAATTGAGGTTTTATCTCACTTTCAAGTTAAAGACTTGTGTTGTCTTGTTTCCTTGGGAAAAATGGAGTCCAGAAACACCTTAAATGGAAGTTATATATCCAAAAATACTTGTAAGTTTGAAACCCTAGGACAATACCCTCATATGCCTAGAATAATATCTCACAAAGACTAACCCTAGAGCAATAAAAGTGATTTCCCACAATTGATGGGTTATTATTTTTCCATGAGGTATCACTAGCCTCTTTATCAAGTAGGGGAAGGGAATGTTAAAGTGAATTTGGATAGTTGCATTGAACAAAGACAAGAGGTTTTCTTTTTTATGGTCAATGAATAATCAATAGAGGATCCATTCAATAGGTTCCATGACTAGGAGATAATTGAGTGTAATCGTTACATCTCAGGAAATTTTCATGGGATGTCACTACAACTCAGTGAGAGGAAAAAAAAAAACCAGGTTGGATGATATCAATAGTCCATAGGTCATGGAAATCAAAGAGGAGATCAATAGGCCACAAGGAATTATCAAAAAGTGTTATCAGTGTTAGAAAAACAAGATCATAGAGTAATAAAATAAAACAAATGAAAAAATAAACACATAAGATACATAATACAATAGAGACACAGATATACATGGTTCAGCCAATGTGGGCTATGTCCACCAGAGAAATTTCCAGGTCCTTCCTTTTTATTATCCAAGAAATGAAGGGATCCAACCTACAACATATTCGTTGTAACTTCCTCTTCTTACTCTCATAGTCTCCTCTCTCAGAATACAATATTCACATTCATTTATTGCCACAATAAAATTCCATCATACATAAAAGAGGGTTTCCTTATAGGGAAAAAAAACCATAACATAAATTCTACCGTCAGATCTGTGACCTTACAATGAATGGTTCATATTGACTATGCAATAACAATATTTAAATTGCATAAAAAAAAATCAACCCCCGAGGCCAAGGGGGCCAAGAATTGTGTATCCTACAGTTTCTTTGAACTGCATATGAATTAGAAACATAATCAGGCTCCACAACCAACAATCAGTGGAATGGGACACCTTCTTATTATACAACGCTTCCATCATAGACATTGCCAAGAAGTGGATAGAAATCCTTAAGTTGGAAAGAATCATGCCTACTATTTTCTTGTACAATTAGATGTTATTTTACCTAGAATATGAGGAACACAAAGTCGAGTGACTAATGATCCACATTAATAATTTACAAGTGGTTATTGGTTTACATTGAATTGGAAGATGAAAAAAGTCACACGTTTTGTTTGTGGAATCCATAGAACTAAACTATTACTTTTTTGTGTAAATATTTGTATAGATTACATTTTGGCATTTATAGAAGGTTTCAAATTAGAGATAAGTAAACATATTATAGGGGCATATAAGTAAGGCAATATAGGGAATTAGTGTCCCAACTCTTTTAAGTAGCTCTTATTTATAGCTTACACAACTAACATATATATAAATAGTGAGTAGAGAGTTCATTTTATTACCATTTGAGTGCTTGCATTCCCTTTTTTGAGCTATTTTTCCATGTGTGCATGGTTTCATGGAAATATCCCACTATTGATCACAGGATTTTTGATACTATCATTGCAATAGTTTGGAAACAAACATTCTTTTTCTTCTTCTTTGGATTGCTCTCCTTCCAAATATGTCATTTAGTGCTTATATGTTGTATGTTAAAGTCCATGCTAAAATAATGATGGAGATGAATATTAACATCTATATTCAAAATCCCAAGCTAATATTTTGACATCATCTACTAAGATATGGGATGAGAGAGACATAGGGAATGGTAGCAACAATAACAACAAAAGGTAGAGGGCATGAGTGGGAGAGAGTGCATTTCTTACAATGTACCATTTTGTTATAATCCCAAACTATTAAACTAATTATGATAGATAACATGTACTTATCTTGCTATAGCATGTCACTTAACTAGCATTCAAAATGCATTCGAGACCATAGATAATTTTAGGAGTGAAATTTTAGGGTTTAAATTTTTTAAGGGGCGGATTTTTATTGAATTAGTTTTAAGAAAAATTTAAAATTTTAGCCCAAATATTAAATTAAGTAATCTATATGATATATCATTCGTCCTATAAATAAAATAAAAAAATCAGGTGCAAAGAGGGTTCTCCCTCTCGATTTCATGACAAAATTTCCAATTCGCCTCAATTTTTTTAGAATCCAGATTTTTCGGTGGGTGAATCACCTTGCATATCCTCAAATACAGGTTTTAGGGTAAAAATTTCACCCCCATCTCCTCAAATCAAGGTTTTATGGAAATTATTTCTCCCATAGCTTTCAATGAGAACGATTTCTCCCATGTATATGTAAATGGTCACGTTGGTTGGCCTTCACTCAATATCTTCGTTGGTTGGCCTTGACTCGAGCCTCCTATTGTTTCTATTGATCCAACAATAGACATAAGTAGGAAGAGAGATCGTAAATGTGTGACTTTTGAACCATAGTCAGTGAGCTCCTCTTCCCTCATTCTTTGGAGTTTGTGCAATGTGAGTCTCTGTCATTGGCATGCATATAAATACTTTGTAACTAGAACAAATCGACTTCCCATTACCTTCTAGAGGCTTCTCAGTCTTTGTAGTCAGAAATAAACTTGGTAAGAATGTTGCATTCCACACTTTTGGTTTTCCTCACCGTTATAGCGTTTTCCTCACCGTTATAGCATTGGTATGGGAAACAAAAAGAGAAACTCGAACAATACTCTAATGCCTTGAGATGAGTGGATATGTACTTTGTTTCTCCTTGTTTTTCAATTCTTTAGCACATTAGAAATAATTGTTTTAGTATGGTTCAATCATAGTGATCCTCGGTAGTCATAAGCTAGTAAATATGATCAAATATCCCCCAAAAAACAAAGTGTCTTATTAAATCTAATCCAAGTTAATGCAGTTTCAACATATTTAAAATCATAAGATGGTAACAAATAAGGATCTATTTGAGTACTCACCTTCAAATTCATTTATGAATCTAGATGAGGTACTATTGGATCCTTTGTGATGGAAACAAAATTCATCCTTATTAAGAAATACTCCTACCCTATCCCTCCTTACCTTTGCATCCAGTTCTACCAAGTCAATGTATGTATTATTGTCAATTACAAGGTATACCCATCTCCTCGAATATAATCAATTTGTAATTTGAAAGGTTTAGTCAATCTGATTTACATTAATATCAAAATTCTTCCAAAGACATTAAACTCAGTAAAAAACTCAATTCATTCACTGTAATACAATTATTAATTGTGAAAACTAAAAAGAAGTGCTTAATTGTCTTAAAGTCATCCATGCAATTACATTTTTTAAAGAATATTTAAGTCTTGTTTTGCAAAAGAATGGCTTCTTGTCAAGCGAAATTCCTTTGTGTACATATTCAAAACTGTACAGATGAGATGCTTCAGAATCTAGAATTTCATCTTATTTGAGATAAGTAATATGTTATTTCAAAATGTTAATCTTATATGAGAATCATCAGCGCAAGGTTAAAGAATATCTTATTGGAACCATTTTTCTTTGTTGATTATAAATGTTTCCTTCATTGGATCCAATGTATTCTTGAAGACTGAAATGCACCATAAAACCTCAAGTGATGCAAATATGTACCTTGGAGAAATTTTTTTTAGACTCATCACCAACATGTTCAATGGATTTTTAGAATTGTCAATGACAATTTTCAGGCTCCCTTTGTTCTTCAAGTAGTGAGATCTTCTCTTCTACCCAGCATGAGCTTTCACTATTCCTACTTTTTTACTGAGAATTATAATGTCATTGTTGGAAGCTAGTATTTGGGTGGTGATGACTTACTATACCATTGGGTTTTCCCCTAAAGCTAGCAGGTACTATAAATGAATCAATTGTTTATCAATATTATCTCTATTCTCAGTGATGCAAGCATAATCTCTTTATTGCATTCCTTCATTGTAGCTGACACCAGTCATTTTTCCTTGCATAATTTTTGGGAAATTTCTTCTCATCTTCCTAGTTCATCACATGCCATCATCCCTGTTCTGCATTATAGTAAGAGTCTGCAGAACAATGGTCATAGCTAATATCGGAGGAGCTTTATCTCTTATTATCATCTCCATGCTTGGAGGATTCATTCTTCCTAGAGGTTAGTATTCTTATTTTTCCTTTTCAACTCATGGACATAAAATATTTCTAAGAGACCAACGAAGAACTGATGCAAGACTAGAAGGTTAAACAAGTAAGAAGTTACTTTGTAACTCTAATCATATAATAGGTTTACGTTGTCACTATAATCACATAATAGGATTTTGGTCTTTTAAAAATGAAGCATCAATTTACAATCAAATTAACTTCTTGATGGATTTCAAATGAAGATATCATCCCAAAATGGTGGATATGGGGCTACTAGTGCTCCCCTTTGATGTATGTAGAGAATGTGATCTCTCTGAATGAGATGCTTTATTTTAGATGGAAGATTGTAAGGTTTCAACCTTTTTAATCCACTCAAAGTTCTGTGAAATTCTATAGAACCAATGGAAATAATTTATGGTATTTTTAACTATGAAGAGGTTTTATACAACCACACATCACATTGACTAGTTTCATGGAACCATGTTGGCCTTCAAAGTGCAGAAAATACCACAAATTTGGGCCTTACTGCACTAAAGCATCGTAACCTATTTCCACAAGGATATTGGTATTGTATAGGAGTCGGTGCTTTGTTGGAATTTTCATTACACTTCAATGTGATTTTTAACTTGGCTCTTGCATATCTAAATTATGAGTTGCTTCACTGCACACATACCTTTCATTCTCTTTTTGTTCATCTCTATTTTATCAAATCTCTTCCAATATGAAATGATATGGGATTTGTTTATTCGTAGCTCTTGGAAAACTCAAGCTTCCATTTCTGAGGAAGCCTTTGAATAAATGCAAGCCCAACATAATGGTATAGAGGAAGGGCTCAAGACAAGACCTTCAAGATGAAGAAAATGATCTTTCTCACGTTCTTTGTCTTCTGTAGATGCCAATAATACTTGTGAGAAAATTGTTAACCATCTCTTTTTCAGATTTTGTTGAACGTATTGAAATTTAAGGGGATTAGATAGAAGATGAATTCCATGTTTTTCATTTCTATAAAAAATTGTTTAATGTTTGGTTATGCAGTTGAAATGTAGATCATACAAATGAGCAACCGATTAACTAATCTAGTAGGAAATAATGAGTCATCTTTGGAGGTTGCAACAGGAGTTTCTCCAAAGCAAGGAATGATTCTTACATTTCAACCACTAACCATGTCTTTTGAAAATGTCAAATACTTCATTGACATGCGGGTATGGAACTTGAGCCATGATACTAGTCTATTATGTGATCCAACTATTTCAATTTTTGTGGATTCTCCTACTTGAAGGGCTTGGTTGGCTAACGCTGGATTTGTCTGCAGGAAATGAGTGCACAAGGAGTAACTAAAGATAGACTTCAATTTATCCAAGATGTTACAGATGCATTCAGACCTGGTGTTCTTACACCATTGATGGGGGTTAGTGGTGAAGGGAAGACAACTCTCATGGATGTCTTTGTTGGAAGGAAGACTTAAGGATATATTGAGGGTGATATCAAGATCTCTGGATTTCTCAAAAATCAAGAAACCTTTGCTCGTATTTTTGTTTACTGTGAGAAGAATGATATACATTCTTTGCAGGTCACAATCTAGGAATCACTATTATATTTCGCATTTCTCTGTATTCCAAAGGATGTTGAAAAATAAGCCAAAGTTGTAAGTATACAAAACTAATTGATTTCTCTTATTTGACATGGTGCCAAATTGTCATGTTACTGACTTGCAAAAGATTTCAATTTGTAGGCCTTTGTTGATAAGGTCATGGAACTTGTGGAATTAGAAAATTTAAGGGATGCACTGGTAGGCATGCCTAGTGTGGATGTATTTTCAATTGAACAAAGGAAAAGGATAACAATAGTTGTTGAGTTTGTTGCAAATCCTTCTATAATTTTCATTGATGATCTCACCTCTGTTTTGGATGCCAGATCATCTGCAATTGTTATGCAAACTATTCGTAATATAGTAGATACTGGAAGGATAGTTGTTTGTACCATTCATCATGCTAGCATCGATATCTTTGAAGCTTTAGATGAGTTAAACCAACGTCTAGATTATATTATAACTTGCATTGTTTATTTTAGAGTGGTTTTGATTTCTAACTTGCCATAATGGGTTCAACTATTATTAATGAAAAGAGGAGAGAAAGTCATTTACTTTGGGCCACTGGGCCAGAATTCTCATAATATTGTTGAATACTTTGAGGTGACCACTTGGAAGACTCTTGTATTCATTACAAAAGGAATGGTTTGAAGTTTGAACAGAGCACTACTAATTTATTGCCTAAATGTGAGTTAATTTTCTTACTTTCACCATGACAAAATGCAAGTTATTCTAGGAGTACCAAAGATCAAACAAAAATACAACCCAACTACATGGAGGTTGGAAGTCACCCCTAGGAGTAGTATTTCACTTGTTATATTACACAGTGAGTAGTAATGATTGTAATTTCATGTATTAGTCTTCAAATACTTGGATATCTAGTCTATGTTGTCCAAATTGTAACAACTAAGAACCACTACCATCATGATGTCTGTCTTCTTTGATATTGTAGAAATCATCTTGATTTACAAGCTATCATGGGTATTTGTCTCAGTTAGAGAGGACATCATTTAGAGACCATTGCATTTTTTTCAATCAAAGAATTTTCATCTGTAGCAAGGGTATGCTGGTTGAATTTCATATCCATATTGTCAGCAACAACCAATAGGGGTTGGTTAGTGTACAGGTCCACACCCCAAAATGATACAATGGTTGATGGAATTCAAAGGACATTTTATCATTTTCCACCTAGATGTCCAGGCATGGGACCAACCAACATTTCAATTTTTTTCAAACAGAACTAAGAGGGAAAGAATGTTCCTTGAAATTCCTGCTCAACCAGATTATCATTTATACATGAAGGACATGTGACTGCAAATTTTTCATGACATGTGCATACCATTATCTTGACTAGAATATCATTCCCACACTAAAATGTGTCCTCAATCCTCTTGGTTTACCCTTAAGCCCTGTATGATTTTGCTTGTTTCTTCTGTCATGTTCTGTTTTAATTTTTCTTTATCAAATTGCATGTAGATCGTGCATGCTTGATCTTTCTTTGATTCTAATAATTTTTAAGGTCTATTAAATTTTACCTTATTGTAGGTGACCAATTATTATACAATTTAAATAATTATATAGTTTAACATAAGACAAAATCATGTCACCTTTGTTGGTGTTCTAGTTGCATGTTGCCACACAGGCCTAGTGGATGATGGCTGGAGTTATTTTAATTGCATGAGAAGAGATTATAGCATCACACCAATTGTGGAGCATTATTTCTGCATGGTTTACTTCCCTTTCCATGGTGGGTGCTTGGATATGGCACTTGACTTCATCCACACAATGGAAATTAAACCCGATGCTTCTATGTGGGAGTATTTACTTACTGGTTGTAGAATCCATACTAATCTAAAACTAGGGGAATACGTGGTAGGATATATTTATGAGGCAGATGCTAAAAATATTTCCCATTATGTAATTCTCTCAAATATCTATGCAACAGCTGGTAGGTGGGATGACACAGGAAATGTGAGGAAAACGATGAAGAAAAAGAAGGTGAAAAAGATGTCAGGCTACAACTGGATTGAAATCAAGAATAATGTGTATGCTTTTGTTGTAGGAGATGATTCGCATCCACATATGTAACAAATTTATGAAAAGTTGGAAAGCTTGTCTGGGAAAATGAAAGAAGCACGCTATGTGCCAAACAAGAATGTTGTGCTGTGTGATGTGGAGGATGAGCAGAAGGAACATATTCTCTGCCATCATAGTGAAAAACTGGCCATTGCATTTGGGATTTTTAACATACCCCTAGAATACCTATTAGGATTTTCAAGAAATGTATGTAATGAATGCCACTCTGCCATCAAGTTCATATCCATGATTGTTACACGAGAGTTTATTGTGAGGGATACCAACCGTTTTCACCATTTCAAAGGAAGGAAAATGTTCCTGTGGGGAGTATTGGTGATGCTAGGTGAAATAAGAGCCATCACATGCTTTTGTGAATTAAGAGACAGATTTTTTTATATGCAATCAAGTTCTATACCCCCATTTCGACATATGTGAATGCAACAAGTATTATGTCAAAACATCCTAACTTTGTAAATGGAAGCAAAGAATAATTCGCCATTGGATATAGGATGTACCAAAGCTTAAGATGTAAATATTTCAATGTCATTTTTCCTTGCCGCAGAGAACAATCTTATCATAGTTTATTGTCAAGTCATTAAGAGTGGCAGTGAGCCCTGTCTCATTTCCCTTCTAGATTGGGATTTAGAAGTTTCCCTATTGATTGATTGGAATGAGCCATTGTACATATCTTTGCCTCAACTTGGATACAACTTTCTCACATTGATATTGTTCATTGGTTGAGTGGAGAGTAGCTCCCGAGCAATATGATGCAAGGATTTTTTTGCAGATAAGGTTTATGGGTGAATTCTCATATTGGTTCTGCATGGCACTTGCAGTTTCATAAGAGAATGATTCCCTTGACATTGTACATTGTTAATTGTGTCGAATTTAATTTTTTCTACTGCATTATTGAATTAGAAACATATTAGTGTGGACAAACATTTGCATTAAAATTTTTCAATGAGGAGTAATTAGTTTACAGGATTTGGATAGCAATTGAAGAAGTGCCCCAATCTCCAAGGTGAGGCATGGATTCACTACATAAGGACTGATTAACGTTTTTGGTTACTGCCAATGCTCCACCAAGTTTCTCAATGATTTTTTCCATGAAATTATGGCGATGGATACATTTGATTCCACTGTTTCAATACTTGACAGTGTTATCATAGGGGTTGTCACTAATGATGAGAAGCAATTACTCTATGCTTGCATGAGTATGAACTTATTTATTTATCTTGCAATTAGAGTTGAAGATTAGGTAGTAATTTATGATTCTTGTAAATCATGTATTTGAGAATTGGGACTTTCTTTTTAGCTAAAACTAGTTGACTCATTGTGAGTCATGCTGCAAACTAAAGTCATGAAGATTATAACTAATGATTTTAAATGGATTAACATGTATATAATGAATCTTTGGAAATGATTGTACTTTAAGAAAGACATTTACATGCTAAGGAATATTTACATATTGTTTGAGAGTGGTTTATGTCATGGAGAAAGACTTGTGATTATGCATCTTATTCATCCATGGCACTTAAAGCTTTTTGGTACATTAATATTGTTATTGTAGTTTCATGTTAAATAAAACTGTTTCAAATAGTGCCACCATCGCTAAGTATGGGTTGTTATTCATGTATCCAAGAGTAGTTGGCCTTGTAGAGGGGAATTCTCAAAAAATAGATCAATTGGTTAGTATCTAAGGTTGACAGGCATTATGGAGTGGAGTTATTAATCTTGTCTAAAGGTAGCTGAAGAGTGAAGGTTGAACAGAGTGCACAATGATGAGATTTGTGGATTCCTTTTTATTAAAATTCTTCCAAGTTCCAATTACTATTAACTTTTAATGATTTGAATGTTTTTAATGCTAAATAGGTCACACACAAGCTAGTCATCTCATATTTATGATCCAAAAATTTGTTGCAAAAGGAATCTCTTATCTTGCATCAATTACTATATCTAGGCAAGATTTGTGAGGAATTAGATTAGTTAGGCAGGATAGGGTAGAGATTAATGATCACAATGGTGCATGCCTCAAATGGCCTCGATAAAGATGAAATAAATTAGAGTAAAGATTTTGGGTTTGGAGTTTTAGAAACAATCTGTATGCATTGGTAGGGACCCTATAGAACTATGTAGATAACTAATGAGGGCGTAGTCCAGCTTGTACAGTTAGATGGTCAGCTGAAAAAATAGTAGGTGAATGACACATTCCCAAATCCCTATTTGGCCCAAACTCGATAGAACCACCCTAAATTATGGGGGAGGTTATGTCCCATAGTAGATTCTAGAACTGAATTAAACATTTATTTCTGGCAGTTCCATTTCTACAAGTCAATTTCCACAATTTCAGTTTCACCAAGTTCAATTCAGTTTTAGTTTTGTTAGTTGCTTGTTGTTGTGTAGGTCTAGGAATAAAATAGAATAATGGATCCATGGTTACACACGCTTAAAATTACTCCACTGGAGAAAAGATTTGTGGTTAGGATGTCTAGTACAAGAACTTGGGATCTGTGGATGGGTTTGAATGGATGTTGTTGGAAAGCGAGAAACTATAGAGCTAATGGCACATAGAGAAAAGGGTGTGTCTGTGTAGGGTAAGGCGCCTCCATGAGGGAAAAATTTGCATTGGAAAGATATACATGGGGGGTTTTTATCAAAAGTGTTTATTCTTGTCACTATTAATGAGGTTGAGGGTAGGTGGGGCTAGAACATGATTTTAATGTTTTTAATGCTACATAGGTCACACCCAAGCTAGTCATGTCATATTTATGATCCAAAAATTTGTTGCAAAAGGAATCTCTTATCTTGCATCAATTACTATATCTAGGCAGGATTTGTGAGGAATTAGATTAGATAGGCAGGATAGGGTAGAGATCAATGATCACAATGGTGCATGCCTCAAATGGCCTCGATCAAGATGAAAGAAATTAGAGTAAGGATTTTGGGTTTGGAGTTTTAGAAACAATCTGTATCATTTGAATGCTCAATATTAGAGAGTTGCAAGATTTTTAGAGTCGACCCTATTATCAGTCAGAGTTGCAGAGCTTGAGAAGGGAAATTTTTTTAA
The DNA here is from genome assembly GCA_900067695.1 of Picea abies. Taxonomy (NCBI): domain Eukaryota; kingdom Viridiplantae; phylum Streptophyta; class Pinopsida; order Pinales; family Pinaceae; genus Picea; species Picea abies. The sequence continues at coordinate 22,232 of CBVK0102635843.1, forward strand.
AAGAGTCAAGATTCAAGAACTACAAGATGAAGGAGACCAATAGGGTAGTAGCTTCTAACGTGTGAACAAGGTTCAATTTTAAAAAGGCAAGAGCTGTTGAAAGTGGCATCAGGTATCAACCAATATTGGAATATAAGAAAAATGCCACCATGTACAATACCAATTAAGTCAAGGGCATGATGGGACATGAATCTAAGAGTTGAGGAAGGAGAATACCCCCATTATATAGGTACAATAATCAGTTTACCTAGAGGAGGTACTCAACCTATGGGTGCATGTTAGTAAGGAGCACTAAGATCCTTCATGAACAAGATCCTAAAATAGAGAATTAATGATATGACACACTAAAATAGAGCACTAATGAGAAATCATCCAAAGCATTAGAAGGGTCATAAAATACTTTCTCAATAGTCTGCAACATGTAAATTTATATTCCCTACTCTCTTGTCCAAAATGAGTATATCTTAGGCTTGTACGAGTACTATAAAGGAATTGTACAATTACAATACGAATTCAGAATTAACATGCAACCTGAGTTAGCACCACGCAACATGAAATAATAGTCCTCCTAACTAATGAGACATTACCAACCAAGATAAAAAAAACAAAAAGGTGCCAAAACAATCATCCATACAAGAAAAATCACTTGGGTCAACTTCAAAATGACACCTATAGGCATATTACAAGTTTTGATCTTTATTGATGGTAGTTTCAAAACATTGGATAGTTTATAGGTCATACCAGTGTTCCAAGTCAATGGAATATATCAAGGTATGATATTCAAATATTTCAAACCTCCACTTGGATGCCATTAAGACAATAAGATACATTTTTCTGCATCTTTGTAAATTTAGGAGTCAAAGATGAAGTGATATCTCTTTAACTATAATACCTATTACAAAACCGAGAGATTTTTTTGTAAATAAGGTTGTTTTGAAGAAAAACCTCTCCCAGATTTTTGAAATTCGTTCCCATCTTCTCGAAATACGTGCCACAAAATAATGACTAAAACATGAAATTAAATATTCTTGAAAAATAGGCCTCAAATCTCACTGCATATCTCCCAAATTATAACACCTGTGTATAAACTGAAGGAGGCTTTTGTTCTTTGGTATGTGATTGACAAAAACCTCTTCCTCTTTTGTTAAATTCATCTCCATTTTGTCAAAAATGGATTTTGAAGTAAAACTGTCCCTGTGTGTAGCAAATGACCTCAAAACCCTAGGTTGTGAGATGGCATACAAGCCTAGAGAACTTGAATTGATTTTGTGTGTGGGATTAAGAGTCATAAAACTTTATTTAGATAATTAATGCAAGGTTATATTGTATGTAAAACATTGTATTAGTTTGTAAATTTTCAATTAACAAAGATAGATTTTCTACGACATCTTTGTGTAATGATATTTTGTGATAAATTCATTATTGTTTACATTTCTTAAGCATGTAATCTAACTAGTGCTAGTATGCCTGATAAAAAAAGATCAAATATATTTATTTAAGCTTGGCACAAAACTATATAACCCTCTATAGTGCAATGATGTACAATAATCCTTAATGTCAAGCAAAAGAACTCCTGCAATGATTGAAGTGAGTGGTTTGTGTAGTACAACAAATAACCTCATGAATGATAATGCAATGGAAATTGAAACTTGATTAGGGGAATAGGGGAATTTTGTTTTTTTATTCTTCTGTACACCTTACAACCCCAATAAAGGGGAGTGTTTATTACTAAAGGTTCCCTGGACCTTACCTCACATCCCCAAAAATATTTTGGATAAGATGAGAAGAAAGTGTTTTAGGTCTGTTTGGATGGGAAAGAGGAAAGATGAGGGCATTCCCATTGTGAAATGGATAGGGATAGCAAAACCAAAGGAGGCAGGAGCCTGGGGCTTAAGGAACATTTATGCTTTTGGTCAAGCACTTGCAGTGAAAATATTTTGGAGAATGTTGTGTAATGAGGGATTTTGGGGCAAAGTGATGAAAGCTAAGTTTCTGGGAGATGGGGCTATGGAAAACTGGATCATATTGGAAAGAAAATCATTAAAGGTTGCTTCAAATGTACGAAAAGGGTTGGTAAAAGCATTTCCAACCTTGGGAAATTGGATTGCACAGAAAAGTGGAAGAGGGGACATATTAAGAATAGGTGTTGATCTATGGATAGGGTGTAGTGGATTTGATCTAATATTATATGATCCTCTGATTGTTGAGCTTCATTCTAAGGGGATAATAAGGTTAGCAGATGCTTCAATTCAATAAGATCATGGAAGAGGGATATATTTATGGAAATCACCCGAGGATTTAAATCTACATGGGATAGGGCTTCAGAATGGACTCAGTATATCTTGTTGTTAAATCATAGAGTTATAAGTCTCAAGGATCAGGATGATGTTTAATGTGGTCGAGAAATAATGCTAGAAACTATAGGGATTCTCATTGCAAATCTAAGCTATGAAGGTAATATGGAAGAATATATGGACATAGAGAGAGTTTGGTGGTGGAAACTAGTATGGAACCTAGTATATGCCCTCTCAAAACTAGAATTTTTATTTGGCTAGCTTTAGCCAATTTAGCCAACAAGATCCTAATATGGGATAATGTCCAAAAGAGGTATTGGATAGGACTTGGATGGTGTTTTCTTTGTAAGAGTGCAAGTGAATCTATGGATCACATATTTATTTCTTGTTCATTTACACAAGCAGTTTGGAAGGAAGTTTTACAGGCCATCAATGTCAAATCATGTTGGGACAAAAATTCCCTAGTGGATATCTTTGAGTCTTGGATTTCAGATAGATCTATTTCTGTTCATAGAGCACTCCCCTGTGATGTGCTATGGGGAGTTCATATTACAAGAAATAAGATGATATTCCAAGGCAAGGAAGCAACTTCAATATGGGTGTCTAATCAAATGAGAACCTGTTATGGGGAATGCTGGAAGGTCCCCAAGAAGAAATCTCCCAATGTTTAAAGGAGCCCGAAATTGACTATTTATATCCCTAGGGTTTCTTTGATGGTGTGTGTCAAGGTACCCCAGATATGTGTGGAGCTGGAGCAATTTTCCTTTTAAATAATTTGCATTATTTTCTTCTCAAACATGGGGCTGTCCAAGGAACAAATAGTAGAGAAGAATTTTATGCCCTATGGATTTTGATGAAAAATGCAATTGAAAAAGGTGTCAGCAAGATGCAGGTCTTAGGGGACTCAAAGATTATGATGGATTGGGCTAATGGATGATGTCAAATTTCTAACCCGGATTTAAATCATGGAGAAATCCTTGGAGGTAAAAGACCTTTCTGAAGAAATTTGTTTTTTTCACATTTTCAGGGAATTCAATGCCAGAGAAGATCTTCTTTCTAAGGAAGCCATTTTATTGCAGGAAGGCATCTTGATTCTTGACTGAGAAAGAATTCAGGGGATCTGCTCTTTTTCATATTCTGTCAAGTCTCTGTTCTAACATGATACTCTTTTGTTTCTTATAGTCTAGATGTCTGACTGACACTCTCAGGAAACGATATTCTGTATCAGATCTTTGTTTCTATAGTGGCCTTTATCTATATTGAAGGAAGACTGTAATATGTCTTGAAAGGATAAGACTGAATATTTTTGGTTTTAAGTCAAAGAGCCAACATGCTAGAGCATGTATATTTTGATTTCTATTGTGAAATATCAAATATAAAGCTTTTTTTCTTGGAAAAAAAAAGAGCTTGTTGGATATTAGTTTTGTCAACCTAAATTTCAGCTAAAATGTCACAGTTTTTGTGTTTAGAATGACATGCTTCTTATTAGTACAATGTTCTTTTTGTCACATTCATACTCCAAAAATGAATTAGAAATTGAAAAAAGCAAAGTCATCAATGACGCACTAAAGCTCTTGTTTACTCACGCTAGAATCCCTATGTACATTTATTGTTGATGCAACAAAGTAGAAGAAACAAAATAATTAGGATTGAAGATGGAACGACAAGTATTGGGTAGGTGTTGGCAGCCAATTCATTTTTTTTAATTACTCTAAA